>CM060707.1:136243812-136472468 GCA_030686995.1 Artemisia argyi
ACACACGACCTAGATAGCCTATAATTATTGCGAACGATAAATATTTATATAACGCGGTTATATTTAAAACAGTACATTTCGTCTAAATAACGTATACTATTTATATATTCCCCGAACCTACGAAACTTCCCGAGAACGCTCACTAATATTTTTGAACTTCGACACGATAATCGAGACACACTAGGTGGGCCCCCAACACCCAATGGGCCACGATTACACAATACACAACCAAACGGACTCCTTTTTATTTTTCTTTTTCTTTGGGCCGACACAAATCTTGAGCCCAAGATACAAGCCCAAAATGCACCCTTTGTATTTTTTTTTTGTTTTCTTTTTCTTTGTTCCCAGCCGCGACACTCCCAAACGCACCCTAGTTCTTACGATTTTTACACACAACACAAACATGTTTTTGCTTGTCTCGTATCACCTAATGCCCAAGAAACAGAAACGAGATATGTTACACTAAACCTTGCTTGTTTACTACCCTAGAAAACACCTAAGTGAACCACCAAACTCACCTTGAAGGATAATACCAAAACGTGGCAATACATTCCCTAGCACCACCCATGCTCCCCAATGGCAAGTAAACTAACACTATGCATAACATGAAACATCAGGAATGAATAGGAATGATATCTCACAAGATCTAGCTTTGTAAACACTCGATTGGGCATTGATTGTGGCGTTACTATTCGCCTCACATGCATCCTCCATTCTTGTGAGCTTATTTTGTCCATACACACTCAAAAACAGCCTATATAAGCTTTACATGCAAAGTTAAGTCACTCATACACTTATACGTACCATATCACTAAAAATATTAACGAAAGAGAAGTGATGAAGGGACGAACGGATTGCTAGGAGAACCACGTCTCAAAACGAACCTAGGAAGCAAGGATTGGAGCCATTTGAACCTTGGAGGAACGTGAAGTGAACCACGGAGCTTCTGAACCATCCCACGAACCATACGCCTTGTTTTACTCCACCTTTTATAGGTGAGGTGAGACACAAACTTTTCTTTCTAATTATATATATACGTATAGTTATATTATGCACAATCACTTGGAACCTATAACTCGTAAATCTTAAAAACAACGTATACATTTTATGTGTTATACAATTTCTTGGTTATGACATTAACGAGTACCTATAATAATATTGAACTTATATTAACGAATACATACTAAAAATCACACGTTTCTAAGTCACTTGGACCTATACGACAATTACTAAAAACACTTAGTTTATTTTCAAGTTTTATAAAAGTTTAAGCATGAGTTTTGACCACACACTTTGACCTCGCCATTTCTAAATACGACACACGACCCCTAAGTATTTTTACACGATCTAATTGTTTACTTGGAACACTAACGGGAATGATAAATAAATCGACTTAACAACTTTGTTTAATCACTTAACGAGACCTAAATTTAATCGCTATTGAAACCTGTTTTCAGAAACTTAAAAACCTTAAGTGGGCCGAAAAGCCCAAAAAGCTCATTCTAGCTTATTACGATAAGCTAAGCAAATAAGCTCTTTTGAAATGATTTTATAACTTAAAAATATGGATTTTGATAAAAACAAGTGTACCCCCAAACCCCTTGGATCATAAATCCTTAACGGGCCCTTAATATTGGATCGATAAGCCCAGTTTGTGTAATAAGTTGAGATTAAGCTAATAAGCTGTTGGTATAAGCTGTTTAAGACCTTATGAGCTTATTGAAATAATAAGAATGCTAAGTTTTAAATTTGGTAATGTTTGGACTATTTTTGCAAATATTCGAGAGTTAGGGACTAAAATTGTCAAGTTTGTAAACTTTGGGTGGAAAGTATAAAAACTGTTTTTCTAAGGGTATAAACTGTAAATATTGAAACTTATGGATAATGAATTTAAATATTTGATATTTGGACTAAAAACGTAAATATATATAATATTTGGACTAACGACGTAAATGTTTTCCGTTAAGGGTAAAAAGTGTAAAATTGAAAAACATAAAGGATCGAATAGTAATATTGATTTTTAATAATAATTTTATATATATATATATATATATATATATATATATATATATATATATATATATATACATACATACATATATATATATATATATATATATATATATATATATATATATATATATATATATATATATATATATATATATATATATATATATATATATATATATATATATATAAAATACGGATAAAAATTATATAACGATAACTAAATTTAAAACGAATAAAATGATACGTAACCATTATCTATTTTTATACGACGTAACACATCACGTATGCACTTTATCGATTACTCGTAATTAATAATAAACGTTCGCAATAAAACGAGACTTAAGAACTAAAACGTGCCATATCTTATAGGTTGTGTGTGAAGCCGTTGCCTTGCATCGTTGAGATTACATTTGTTCTACTATCCTACTAAGGTGAGTTCATAGCCCACATTTAACTTATTTTTGTGGGGGGGATACATGCTCAAAAACCGAACACAAGTCTTTTCCTGATCTTATTATTGCTTAAGTAGCTATTGCCAAAAGTCCCTCGATCATGAACCTTAATCACTTGAAGGGTAAACGTAAATAATTGTGAATAGATCTATTAGGGATTGACAATCCTCATTTGGTTGCTAGAGGAAAGCTACCAAATGCACTTTATTTAAATATCATAGGTTACTGGCAAATACCTATCTTGGGGGCTATATATATTTTACATCATTATTACGGAAAATATTGATGTCTGTTGAATCGTTGAGTGTCATGAGCTTAACTCAATAATGAATGCGATTTTTTTAACTTGTTTATTTGTATTTATATACAATAAGCACTTATCTCTTGTGTTCAAACTCTTAATTATAAACCTATGAATTTCACTCAACTTTTGTTGACTTTTAGCATGTTTATCTCAGGTAACTAAATGAAATGGATGGCAAAGGCACGAAGTGGGCAAATAAAGAAACGTTTATTTCTCTTTGAATAAAACTTGTTGTTGAATAACGAATTCTCTTGGAATTATGAATATTTGGTATTTTAAATAAAACTTAAAACGATCACTTGAATCGTTTTCTATAATTGTGACAAAGATCCACGATATAATACCCCAAAAGTCTTCCGCTGACATTTTAAGTCTTCCGCTGTATTGATCGATTTTGGGGGTGTTATATAGACATTCACCGATGAGATGATTTGGACTTCCACATCTAAAGCACTTTGTTTTCCCGTAGTTATCACTTCTATTTCTTTGGAACGGTATTCTTTCGTCTCGTGGTGATCTAGTGAATCTTCCTCGTCTCTTGAAGAATTTCTTGAATTCTCTTACGGCCATTGCATATTCTTCGTCTTCACTCTCGTCACTTGAATCATCATCGTCACTAGGTTCCTTTTTGGCTTTTAGAGCAATGGATTTGGTTTGTTCTTTCTTGACTTTGACCGTTTCCTAATCTCTTCTTATAATTTCTTCATGGACCTTCAAGTTGCCAATTAGTTCATCTAGTGACAACGTCATCAAATTCTTTGACTCTTCAATAGCCGTGACCTTAGCTCGTCATTTCGGATGCAATGCCCTAAGAAATTTCCTAACACAATTTTTACTAGAAAATGTCTCATCAAATGCTTTTAAACTTGTGATAATAGTGTTAAATTTAGCAAAAGCATTATCAATTGATTCATCTTCCGGAATCGTAAATTGTTCATATTGTTGTACAAGAAGATCTATTTTGTTATCTTTAACTTGACTATTACCTTGGTGAGTAATTAGTAAGGAATCCCAAATTTCTTTTGCGGTTTTACACATAAAAATTCTTTCATATTCTTTGCGTGGTAACGCATTATAAATAACCATTTTAGCCTCATTATTTTTTGTTAGTTTTTTTTCAAATCATCATTTTGTTTTTCAAAAGATACAATTTCATCCATTTTAGTTTCAACATTATATTGAATAGGGGGAAAATCACCAAAGGTAATGACATGCCAAAGATCAAGATCTTTTGATTTCACATAAGTTTCTAATCTATTTTTCCAATATAAAAATCCATCACTTTCAAATAGTGGTGGACTTTGCATAGATTGCCCTTCTAAATATTTTAAAGATTCCATAGATCGTTATAAGTTTTAAAATACAATATATTTTAAAAAATCTTGCTAGACGTGGCTCTGATACCAATTGTGGAAAACTAGAAGGGGGGGTTGAATAGTTTTACGTCTTTTTAATTTGTTATAAAAGATTGTTTGAAAGTTTTCTTTGTTTTCAAAAATTTAAATTCGATGCTATATGAAATCAAGTCATGCACAATATGAACAACACTAAATATGTACGATAAAGCAATAATAATATAAGTAAAGAAATAGATGAGAGTTGGAAAGATCGAACCGCGAGACAAGAGATTTATAGTGGTTCGGCTACAAGGTCACCTTCCTTGCCCTACTCCACTCCCCGAGCACCTAACTCGAGAGTTTTCTTCACTATGTCAACAAGCTCCCTTATGGCGGAGAAAACCTTACACACCAATGTACACACCACAACTACGTCACAACTTATTCACACCTTCTACACAACTACTTCACACCTATTCACTACTTAATCACAACACTACTTCACACCTATATCCTTCACACCAATCTTCTTCACACCTATCTTCTACACAACAATCTTCTTCACATCAATTTTCTTCACACCAATCTACTTCCTAACTCTTCTTCTTCACAACTAACTACTAACCAATCACACTATATATATACCTAGCTAAACTATCTTCTAACAAATATTCACAACTAATTACACAATGAGATAGATACAATGGATGATGCACTAACAACTTAGATGTGGAGATCACAACAAGTTGTAATACTTCTTGTCTTGAGGGATAGAAGTATTCTTCTCTTGCACTTGATAGGATGATGTTTGGATCACTTTGAAACAAAGATTTATGAATGTATGATCAAAGGATTAAGAGAATGGAAATGGAGATCTAGAACAGAAAGTTTAGGAGTGCAAAAGGTGAGAAAAATTCCAGATTTAAGGTGGTATTTATAGGCAACAAATTCTGACAACTGGAGCGTGCCGATCCCCTTAAATCAAGGCCGGCCCCCTTAAAATTAAGGGGACCGCCCCTTATAATTAAGGGGGCCGCCCAGCTGTAACGGCCAGAATTTTTGTTTTTTAGTGGGGAAAGTTTATTTGGTGAAAAACTAACTGATTTTTGTTAAAAATTTGAATTCATATATTTAGTATGAATAAAACATTTTTCTTTATTACCAAAAGTGTTTTTCAAAAATATATAATATGTTTATATAATTAAATAAACTTTGTAATAATTAATTAAGTATCCCTTTGATCATAAATTGCACAAAACACTTTGTTTATTCATACCTTAAGTGATTTGGATGTAAAGATAATGTTAATCACTAAATACTTGTTTATGTCACATGTTTTAGTTCTATGAGTTTATATTTTGTAATAATCAAAACATAGAGATATTGATAATATGTTAATAATGTTTTTAGGCATTATTTATGTGAACAATGTATGTGTTTGAAAGTATGAAAATGAAAATGGAAGTGTTTAATATATATATATATATATATATATATATATATATATATATATATATATATATATATATATATATATATATATATATATATATATATATATATGGAAATTATTTATTTATTTATTTATTTATTTTTTTGTTTCTTGTGCTCCCAACGTTCCAAAATAACTCCCCAAACGGCTACTTTTTAATTTCGAAATCTCCAAACCGCGGAAGCAAAGATTGCCGTTGTCACTATGCCGCTGGCCATACCTCCGTTGAACTGGTGTTCACCGGCGGTATGGCCATGCCGTTGGTCCATGCCGCTGCCACTGCCACCGTTCTTAAAACACCAAATATTTCTATTTTCAAAATGGGTAATATTATTGGTATATCAATATAACCTTTACGGTTTTGCTAACAACAACCATACGGCTTGTGATGGTTAAACATTCTTTAATAAGTAATGATAAATAGGCATACTAATTAGACTACACCATTTATGTATTCAATTTTTGAAATGAGAATTGATTTGCACACTTTTTTTCTTTTTTTTTTATTGGGACACTCCAAGTATCACATCAAACAGTTATACTATATTTACATCTTGCATTAATAACTCGTATTGTGAGTGTGCAAATAAAAAAGTTGAGTGTGCAAATCACCTCCCTTTTGAAATACACCACTATCCGCCAATCAAATATCACATTTTCCACTAAAATCTCTTCTCATTGGTTGAAATCCAAAGTGAACACTTATTTTGAGACATCTCAAAATTGTAATGTGGACAGTTATTATGGTAATGATGTATTATATGTAATTATATGACTAGTTGTAATATGACCGAATGGTCCGGTCGGTCTAGCCTTGCCAGACGCGTCCCCTTTTATGAGGACCCAAGAGTACGCGTCCCCCCCCCCCTCTTTGAATTTCATTCTTTTGGTCTATCAGTGGATCGAACGGAGAGTAAATGTAGCCGTTGGCTACATATTGTGAACGTTGGGGTGTTTTGTTTATATATTAAAAAAAACAAAATTAAATAAAATTAACTTTTTCTCTATAAAAACCTTACCACCCACTTTTTCTCTATACACAATTTAACTTCTCAAATCAAACAAATGAATTCCGATCAATTATTTTTTGGTGATACAGATGACGAAGCATAAGTTAATAGTTTATTCTTCAAATTTTTAAAGACGCCGCTTTGCTTATTGAAGCTTTCACTTCTACAATCCCAAAAAACCCACGAAACCCAATTGATAGAGATCGTCATGGTGCTCATTATCATCAAATGGCGATTTACTTCGGTAAAGAACCATTATACAACGACTATTTATTCTGTAAGCAATTCAGAATGAGTCGACCACTATCCGCACGCATTGTTTGGGAATTGACTGATAACTTCCCATATTTTTAACAAACATATGATTGTGCGGGAAAAATTGGAATTTCCCCGTTGGTGAAGTGTACATCTGCAATTCGTCAATTAGCATACGACACTATTCCAGGTGCTCTAGACAAATATCTACAAATTAGTGATAAAACTTCTTTTGATTGTCTCATTGCTTTATGTAATGGGGTTATGGAGTTATATGGCGATGAGTATTTGTGAAAGCCTACACAAACCGATGTCCAAAAACTCTATGCTTATCACGAGGAGAAACATGGGTTTTTTGGGATGATAGAAAGCATTGACTGTACGAAATGGTCGTTGGAACAATGCCTAACTAGACTTCGTGGTCAATTTTGTTGGGGTGATTCCAGGTCAAATCCAGATCCATTCATTTTATTAGAAGTGGTGACTCACAAGATTTATGGATTTGGCATGCGTTCTTTAGTGTTGCAGGGTCAAACAATGACATCAATACGTCAATCGCTTCTTTTAAACGATCTCAAAGTTGGGAAAGCATCAGAGGTTCAATTTGTGGCTAACGACGTGTATATGGTATGAAAAGACAAAAACAATGCAATCTCTCCTAACTTTTATCCGCAGGAACAACAACGTGAAGATTATCTCGTACGATCGAGAGAAGATAGGTTACAAGTTGCTAGAGAAATACATAGCCGACAAACTTATCTAAATCTTAAAGCCGAATTAGTGGAACACAATTGACATCGAACAAATGCACACTAATTTAGTTTTAATGTTTTAATTTTATTTAATTATTATGTAACGTTTTTTAGTTATTAATGAATTTTTTTTTTTTTTTTTTTTTTTTTTTTTTTTAAAGTGTTTGGTCACATGTGCGATCCTTACTACGAGCATTTAGTTTGTGCCTGGTTTAGGAGCGAGAAAGATAAGTTGGCACTAATACGACGATGTATCTGATATGTTTGGTGTGGTCATGTTACTACTAGTCAAGTTGGATTGGTTGATCCAAATTGAATGACTCCAAAACATGTACCCAAAAAACAGGACAGTGATAAGAAACAAACCAATGAGAACTCCACAACACATCTCCTTTGCCACAGTGGTTTTAGATCCCTATCATATGTAACTATTACCTTTACCATGCTCTCTTTTTATAGTTATTATTATTATTCCTTTCTTTAATTCATTTTCACAACTAATTCTAATACTACATCTTTAATTTCAACGTATATTTAGACTACATTTTTTTTTTAAATAAAATCCTTATTACGGAGTATTATTTTATGGTAGCTATATTGACGTATAAGACATTGACCTTTAACTTTTGGAATTTGGACACTTAAATGTAGAATGGTGTGAAACTAAATTTACAACCTGTAAAGTCCAAAAAAATCCGAATCTAGAAGCATATAATATGTATAGCTTATATAAGGTAAGTAAAGAGATAATTATAGTAAGTTAGGCAGGATAACAATATAAGGCGTACCAAAATAGAAACAAAGCTACAGAAAAACATTCTCCTGATGTTTTCTTCTTCTTCTTCTTAGATCTTAAGTCTTTTTTTTTTTTTTTTTTTTTTTTTTTTCATCTAAAAAGTGATTGATAACTTTAGGGTTCTTAGAAGAAAGAAATTTACAAAATAAAAATAATAATTTTCAAGATGGGTAGAGGAAGAGTTCAGTTGAAGCGGATCGAAAACAAGATTAGCAGACAGGTAACATTTTCCAAAAGAAGAACAGGTTTGCTTAAGAAAGCACATGAGATCTCTGTCTTGTGTGATGCTGATGTTGCTCTCATAGTTTTTTCCACTAAAGGCAAACTCTTTGAGTACTCTACTCACTCCAGGTTAAGTATACATCCTCACAAATATTATCTTCTTAATTATCTTTAAGGGGTTTTTTTATTATTTTTTTATGTTTGTACGGAAATTTAAGTTCTTATACACATATATTGATAAGGTTTCTAAAAATATACTTGGTATTGTTTGAGCTAAAAAAAAACATGCAATACTCATTTCAAGCTAGGGTTTACTTGGCTAGAAATTGTTTTAGAAGTTGTTTAAACATAATTTTACATCTTATTTATGTATGTTATATGTATTTTCAAGATTTCATGTTTATCTTTCTTGATTCTGCTTTTTTAATTTGTGCATAGAAATCACTTGAAGTCTATGAATCTTCAAACCCTAAACAAAAAAATTTTGCCTTTCAAAAAAAAAAAAAAAAAAACAAAAAAATTTTAGAATTATTTTTGGGTCAAGTTCATACCATTGGTCAAAACGTTGCTTTTGTGTTTCTTTCTTGGGTTTTTCTTATTTTATGTATCTATTAATGTTCTGACACAAATCTTTTGATTTTTCTGCATGCATTCATTTTTATATTCATGTATTTGTGACTATAAGATAAACGTATTGCTATATGTGGTAAGTCCCTTTATTTGATGGATTTTGTTCTTTATTTATTCTGGCTAGTGCACTGTTTTATATGTTTAATATTATTGAAAAAAAAAATATTAATTTTTTATTAGCTATGTAAGAAGTAAGCACAGCGTGTGATGTTGGAACTTGAGAGTTTTCTTGAGCTTTGTAACGCTCTTAATAATGGTACGAAATTTTGTTCAAACTGACGAAGTTCATATTTAGGAAAGATCAGCTTTAAGTTGTTCGTACATAAAGCAGCAAAGACAACCTAGTACTCACAAAGGTTGTATCCTAGACTTATTAACTGTTAAGAAGTGATGTTTAACTTTATTGCAGCTTTAAATTAACTACTACAGTACTTTAACCTTAATTACTTTTGCAATCACGTAGGAATCTGAGAATAAATCAATCAAGTTTAGGTTGGAAGTCTTTTAGTAAAATTTTAATTGATACTTAGAAGATATTCAATGTTACGGTGGAGCTAATGGTGCCGGCAAACTGATGCTGGTGTCGACTGTGGTTTATAAATTAATTTAGGCCTCACGAGACGTAGATATACAGATCAAGTCTACATAGTGATTAAGATGTCCGTATGGGGATGGAGCTGCAAGAAGGTTTTCCCCATTTGGTACACTAGACACATAAAAGATTTTGTGAGTTGATACTAATGGAAAAAGTTCTGCAGCGGTTTTTTCTAAACTTATTCGTGTTCTTGCAAAAACAATTTTAGCATAAGGTAAAATGATTTGAGGTTTACAATAAAATTAAACAAGTTGGATTACGACAAATTGCCTAATTAATATTCTTTAGTCTCTCCCAAGTTAAAATCAGTTTTCTAGCAATTGTCCTAAAAAAATGAAGATCCACTTTTGTTTTATTCATGCTCATCGTATCTCTTTCTTTATAATGTTTTCTTCATTCATGCTTAAGAAAGATGATCACTTCTAGTTTTACTCTAAGATGATACAGTTACTCTCAGATTTTTTTTTTTTTTTTTTTTTTTTTTTTTTGGGTAAAGGGCCCTCCACCGGCCGGAAAAAAGTTACTTTCAAATTTTGCTCTTAGTAATTGCTAAAATAAATTTTAGCTAGCTTGACCGTTGCTGTTTTATACTGTATGTTATATATAAATAGTTGCTGTATTAATAATAAACATACTTTGTATAGTTTAAGTTAAGATTGCATTAGATTCATTTAAGGTAACATAATGTACAATTGATACTTTGGATAGGTTTTAGGGTTATTATATAACATCTCCCAGATATTATTCTTGTTAAACTTTTCAAAACAGCTGTCGTTTACCCATAACTAACTCAACATGTATTGGAGATAAACTAAAAAGTTTATAGAATTTTAGCTGAAATGGAAAACTTGTTAAACATGGCATCGGCTCACTCATTGAGAGGAACTGAAAATTAGTGCAATATTTGTTTTAGGTGTCGTTTGGGGAAATGAGTGAACCACAGTCGGAAAGTCTACAGTGGCATGCTACTTGCTCTTAATTTCAGTGTCTTAAATCACTTAATATTACAGATTAAAGTTTTGGATATAATTTGATAAAGTTTGTGTCAAGTCAAGTTATCTATTTTTGACAAAGCATCATGATCAATAATTGGATACTTGATGTACATGAAACTATCAAATATGTTGTAATTATGCTACGTTCTTAGATGCAATGTAATATTAACTATGTGCATTATGATAGGCAAATTAACCTCCACAGCTTGATATGTAAAGTTAAGCTAAAATACATATGTAAGTTGATATTGCGTTGTAACTATATAACGTAACATAAAAAAGAAAAAAAACAAATCCATGAGTTTATTGAAAAACTTATCCTAATTTTACAGAACATCATATCACTAGAGGAGTCGATCTTTTTACAAAATTATGTAAGCTAGCAGGAGGTATTCGTGCAGCGCTGATACTTTAAGATATTAAAAAGTTGGAGATATATGTTGAGGGTAATTATATTCATTCCCTAGCCTCTGTGTTGCTTCATTCTAGTAAGGCATTCGTTGTTTCAACAACCAACAAATGTACTTGTGCCCTCTCGACATAGTAGCTGAATGCCTGGATGCATCCACATATATCTATTTTACATGCTTCTGTTAAGGGAATAAGTTGAAAGTTTCTATAGATATCAATTATCATGTTAGATTTACTTAGCATTAAGGTTTCTTGCAATTATCACTACCTAGTTTATTTCTTTACTTAAAAGGCGTGACCAATTGCAAGTTATTAGAACATCTTTATATAATAAAGGAAAACACATATTGAAAGCTAACTGAGAAAGAATGAAAATGTAGAACGTATCAGATTGCTCAATTTTACAGACGTGACAAAATTAAGCAACTGAGTTTTCTGATCAAGTCAAAATTTAAGAGAGTTAGTTTTTATAAATAAACACATTAGTATTAATATTGTCATACTTATTTTTTATTTTTATTTTTATTATTATTATTTTTTTTACTTAGATGAAAAATAACGTTATATTATGATTGGTCAATAGAATTTACCTAAGTCTATTAGTCCAACACTCTACAAAATGAGCTAATGTTAAAGTTCAAATCTATGAAGTTATGCCTAAAATTGTCAGGTTATATAATATCTGGATGAATCAGAGATTTCCACCTAAGAAGGATTTGTGTGTGTGTGTGTGTGGTAACCATGGATTCCGACCATTTGACGGATGGGGTTTAACCCCACCGCCACACAAACTCGATCAAACCAAATAAGACCCTCCTTTTCACAAGGTTGGCGTGGCCACTTAATGGTGAATTGAACTTGAGACCTCACACATTTAGTGTGATGGTCACAAGCCTTTTTGCCGCTAGGTCACACCCTAAGTGGTTAAAAAAATGCATGGACTATTTTTAAAAAGAGCAACCTTTATTATTATTATTTTTAAACTAAATTGATCTTAATGCTAAAAACCCCGTGTAGGCATGAGTTTATGAACTAGTACTCTAGAACTGAACTCAAATGCCAACTTGATCAGGCAATTAAACATCTGTTACCTGCAGATTTTTTCTATGTTATTAAAAACATGACAACATGCAAAGGCATGTTGTATGCAAACTTCTGCTCCACCGTTTTATCAAAAGAACGTCTTACCCGTAACAAATTGTATCATATATAGCATGCTATATGTTGATCTTTTTTGCTGTGACGTTCATAAATGATTCAGATCTCAGAACATCAATTAAGTTGAGTAGTATGCTCTACTTTAATCTAGTTTAATTCTAATGGTCATATCTAATTTGCCCATTCCTGTTCTTAAAAAAAATAACTAAGCATCGGCAATTGTTATTTTTTTTGAAAGGCAATTGTTCATAACTTGTATCTAATAGACAGTACATAACTGTTAAAGAAGATTTTCTTGCACGGAGATTTTCTTACAGTTTTTTAGTTGAAATGTGCAGTATGGAATCGATTCTTGAGAGGTATGAGAGGTATTCGTATGCAGAGAAATTGCTTACTGCTCCTGAAAACGAGACACAGGTATATAGGACAAAACATAGACAGTATATGAATAACATATGAAAATTTCCATTTTAATTAACTGTTTGATTCTTGTATTTTTCTTGAATAAATGTACGAAGTCAACTAATTTATGGCCTTAATTAGCTTTAATATGCAACAAAATGTGTACAGGCAAGCTGGACTCTTGAATCCTCAAAGCTAAAAGCAAAGATTGAAGTTCTTGAAAGGAGCATAAGGTAGAGTTGCTGTATAAATATTCAATAGTAATCGTCTAACGTAAACATTATTAAACATGTTACTGTTCACAGCTTAGCATTGACTTATGTAGTATTGGTTGATTATATATAACCTGAAAATTTCAGGCATTATGGTGGGGAAGACCTAGAGCCATTAAACCTTAGGGATCTTCAGAATGTGGAGCAACAACTAGAGACAGCTCTTAAGCGAATAAGAACAAAGAAGGTAAGTAGATAATATATTTCAAATTCAACCTTTGTGGTATGTATATAGAAATTATTGCTTAGTCTTTATACGTTGATTTTTGCAGAACCAACTCATGCATGAATCTATCTCCGAGCTTCATAAAAAGGTAAATAATCTTTTTCTTCTGCCAAACATCTTAGAGGATTTGAGGCATGAAAACTCAATGTACCATGTTTGGTGACAGGAAAAGATGTTACAAGAACGAAACAACTCGCTCTCCAAGAAGGTACATCTTAATTCTATAAATAAAGTTTAATTTCCTACAGTAGTCATTTGGGAAGATAGAGCAACTATGTTTAGAGATGTCCCATGTAAACAACATTTATTTAGATAAAAAAAAAAAAAAAAAAAAAAAAAAAAAAAAAAAAAAAAAAACACGATAACTCAACTTATTTGCCAACTGCTTAAACTGCACAGTTGAAAGAGAATGAGAAGAACAGTGAGAAACAAAATGCAAGGGTGGAGTTACCTCAGCCACCACCACCACAGCCACAGCCATTTTCAACTCCTTCTTTTGCAACAAGCAGGTACTCCCTCTCTATCTTTCGACTGCATTTGGAGGTATCATTTGTAAATATTTTTAATTTTTGTAGTAGACCATTCATCGGAGCAGCCATGAGAGAGGAGGAATTAGCTCGAGCTCATCATGTCTCCACTACCATGATGCCACTGTGGATGATCCGCCACCTTAACCAATAAGAACCTTAAGCCAATTGATACCAAGCAGTCAAGCGTGTTTATAAAGTGAGATTAAGTATGTTCTTGTGTTCAAGTTTGGATTTCAACAATTAAATATGTTCGATTGTTGCATCATATACACGTAAGACCTTATCAAGTAATTGTCAGGTTATAAGTTAAAAATAGCCAATGTGTGCTCACATTCTGGATCATGCATCCAATATGGCATAAATGATGATAATCATATCAGTAAAAGACTTGTGATGTTGTGTTCAGCCAAAAATGTGGGGTGTGAATGCAGATCATCTATAAAGTAATATCAATATCCGCTTATGTATGCAAATAGTGATGAACGTGTTCTTATTGATCATATATGATAAACAAAAGCTTTTATCAGATCCAATGTGGCAAGGAAGAAAAACAGAAGACGATAGAAATATTAAAGGTCTACGAGAAGGTAGCAAGGAAGAAAAACAGAAGACGATGGAAACATTAAAGGTCTACAACATTATTATATATACAAATGACATGGTCGTTATGAGCTCGTTTTCTACGTTCTTTATATCCACGACTTCGCATTAATATATACTAATATATTTTCAGTAAGTCGGCTCTTATAGAACACGTCTAACGCCTCGTTTTGTCCGTTGAAATTCGTGCAACAGCACGTATATTTTCAGAAAATAGTTTTTAGTCGTTAAACTTTGAAAACTCGTATCTCCTTCGTTATAAGCTAGTTTTTATCCGTTCTTTCGCCCATAGCTTCGTTTTTTGAAAGTATTTTCTGAATCTTTAAGCCAAAATTACCCAGGAACCCCTGATGTTTCCACGTTTTGCAAAAATGGACAACAACTTTCTAATAGTGTTTAAAACTCATTTTCTTGGTTCTAAACTTGTTCAAGACTTAACCAAACTACTTCAAATCAACTCCACAAGTACTCAATCCTACCATACACCTTCTTAGGGTGTCATGGGGTCCTAAACATCACCAACCTTGGTGGGTTTCATGGGAATAATCATAGAAAAATCAAAAACCCATTATATGTAGTAAAAATCAATTAAAATGGTATGGATCATAACACACTTGCATGTTTTGTTACTAGATCATGAAAATACATCAAGTAAATGTTTAAAAGAGTAGGAAAAATTATTATTAACTTACTTGAAGTGATGAAGAATTTTTGGAGTTGGAATACTTAATTAACTTCAAGGTTTTTATTCCAAAACCTTAACTAGAACACTAATAACTCTTGAAACCACTTTGATCTTGGAAAAATTATGTTTCCTCCTTGTTCTTGTGTTGTTGCCGTGCACCCCAAAGAGAGAGAGAAGATTTTTGTGAAAACTAATGAAAATGAGCTAGTTTAGGCTTTATATAGTCCAAGGGCATTTTGGTAATTTAGATGGAAGGGTATAATGGTAATTTCAAGTGTTTATGAAAATATCTTGGATATAATATCTAGATATTTAGTGAGCAGTGTAAATAGGAGTATCGGGTACATTGTTCATGTATAAAAATCGTAATTACGTAAATCGTCGTAGTTATAAACTTTTAACGGTACGTATACCAAATAAATTTAAAACGTCAGGTAAATTAATAATATAATTTTTATACCATTATAATGAGTATGAAAACTTGTTAAGATCACAGTCGGGAGTATCGGGTATATGTTAGAAATAAAAAATGAGCGGTAACATTAATTACAAATTAAGCATACGTAAATTGAAATAATGCGTATCCGTGCATGATCTAATGTGTTGATGATGTTACTGATGATATGTAGACTACTCTAGTCTATATGATGTGTCCTTACTGATGATGCATGAATTCGCAGCTAAACCAAACTGGTTACGCGAATTTGAATACCCGTAAACTAGGTTTACGAGAAGATGCATGATGAATGTGAATAGTGTTTTCCTTCCGGAAATGAATAGTGTCACATGAATAGTAGAATTTCTGAACGTTTCTCAAAATCTCAAACTGACTCCGAAAACGATGAATAGTAAAATGATGAATAGTGATCGGTGAATAGTAAATGATGAATAGTAACTTTTTGAGATGAATAATGAAATTTTGATGTTTGAAAAAGGACCTGAAATTACGAGTTGTGACAATTTCCATTGGCTAAACAATGCTAAATCTTCGGGATTCATAAACGAGGCTTGGAAGGTGGGAAAGTAACCGGGATTCGAAGACGATCACGGATTGTTACCGGGGTTCGAAGATGATCCCGACATTTGGTTCATCGGATCGTTTAGCATGTTGTTGATCCATGGTGAGTTTGGATTCATTTTGGATGAAATTAGTTAATAGAATTAGAGATTTAATAGATTTGAAGTGTGTGTGAAGTTTGAAAAAAAATGGGGTATTTATAAGGTTTTTTTGGGAATTAAATTGGTTTGGTTGGGGTTTTTTGACAAAAAAACGGCTATAATGCCGTTATATACCAACGGATCAATTTGACCAAGCACAATTCAAAGCAAAAAGAAAAAAAATAATAAAATAGCGATGGCGCTGAGCCATCACCACGGCGCGAGCACCGGTACAGTGGGCCGACGAGATTCCTCGGCTGGTGGTGACGGCGCCAGCCACGGCGCGACCGTACCCCAAGCTCTTATAGAGTAAATTGGGGAGTAAGGTATTGATTACCCACCTCACTTATTCCTTTGCATTCACTTTCCCTTTCCCTTTCCCTTTCCCCACTTTGAACCAAGCACCATTATAGAGTAAATTAGGGAGTAAGGGTTATACTATACACACACCCCAAATCTATGTATTCTAATAAAATAAAGTTTTGTACTACCCACTAAAGCAACCCATGTAATTAATTTAGTGACGTGTCTCGATGCTCAGGCCCTTGATATTTTTGTCACGTACAACTCCTCTCCAACGATGCTTAAAGCTTCTTCTCTACGATTCTTCTTCGCATTCAAATCCTTTCCATAACTCTTCTGCATAAAGTTAATGCAGAAATTATGTTAGGTCATTAATTTGCTCCATCTCTTTTATCGATTCAAACACATAATAACTGTTAAAAGCTTCTTTTGCAAGACTAATTTGAAACGCTTCTTAGACAACTTCTGTAACTTTGCATCACCAGATCTGTACATTTGGAAAAGGGGAAGAATTGGTCTTCAACTTTCATCGATGTTTTTGATGTCATCCTAACAATTTAGGTCAGTTTTAATTGTGTTTTTTTATGTTATCATTGCATCTGTCAAAAACACATACACAAACCCAGCTATTTTGATGTGTTATTCTTATTTTGTGTTTTGATTCAATTTATAATAGATTTGGCTTTCAATAGTTTCAATCCAATTGTCTGTTGCTAAACGGTTTTTTATTTTATTTTAATGAAAGGTATCAGAAGCGAATCATATATTTGTGTCCTAACTTCAATCTATGTCGGGTAAGTTTTTTGTTTTTATATGCTTTTTTACTATGTCATTAACTTATTATGCACATGACATGCTTGATGAAATGCTTAGTGAACATCAATTACAATTAGCTTCTTTGTTGTTATGATTTTGTATGATTACAGTCGAATTTTGTTTATTAATTTTGGTATTAGTTAGTTTTTTAAATACGGTTGATGTATATTTTGATACTTTTGATTCACTTTTTATGGTGAAGAACAATTGTTTTGAAGGTAAAAATAATCGATTAATTCATCATTCTGTAACTATTAGCTTGAAAACTTGGTACCATTTGATTTGATCACAGTAAAATTTTCTGTAACCTGTCGTATGGAAATGAAACGCCTTTGTCATGGTTATTATGTACACTAAGTGTTTGATGAAATGTCAAAAAAGTAATAGTTGATGAAAACACTGATAAATAGTACAGTTTGTGTATAAGCATCATTCACATGAACAAACCAGAACACAATAACTGAAAATGGATATCATATATTGGAGCGATTAATGGCTTATTAATAAAGAAACAAGTTTTATGGCTTTCATTATAACGAACTTAATCATACATCCTAAACAAAATAGGTATGTTGAAAGTATATGATTTGTATGTTAAAGAAAATTGTTTTATATATGTTATTGATAATTAGCTTAGTAGTAGAATGGATAATGCAGCCAGGGAATTGAAAGTGGTACTTAATAGGTATGTTGAAAGTACATGATTTTAAATAATGCTCATGTTTGTGCATTCGTATTAGCTTCTTTATACCTGTGTTGACAAAGAGTTTTTAACGTTCATTTAGCATTTCCATTGTTATATAATAGAAAAAATTTCCGTTCAAGTTTTTTTATACACGGTAATGACCTCCTTTTATGGTATTTTAGGTTGTAATCTCATTCTGGACGATAGAGCGTTAGTTGATCCCACAAATAACTTATCACTTTCTCATGGTAAGCACAAATCTTACTCATCAAAGTTACAAAATTAAAAGTATGCAAGTTTATATAGTTTCTATATCATAATGGTATTTATGGGCTATACTTCATTTGTACGTACATATAATTCTTATGCATAATTTATCTGATTTCGTGATATATCTGTTGTGTAGTTATAGGATTGTATACGCTATTACAATGTCTTAGCTTCGAGATAGTTGGCAATTTGAGTGACCCTTAGGCAATAGGTTGGATTGGTGATCCTCTTGAAGAAGAGAAATAGATAGCAAGGGCACTAAGGTAAGTATCTAACCAATAACGTTGGTCTTTGATGAAAGGAACTGTATTTTGAGAAGTAGTCTGAATCATTAATTTGCAGGAACAAAAGGTAATGGCCATGGAAAAAATTAGTTGTTTGGAAATGAAGGTGCAGATTCTTGAACCAATGCTATTTCTTTTTCGCTAAATAGGTGACAAGCTTGAGAATGGCAAGAATCACTAAGAAGGAACTATTTATTCTACATGTGAAAAAGGTACTATTTTAAATTTTATTTATTTATTTATTTATTATTATTTATTTTATTTTATTTTTTCTGCAAGAAGGATCCATATGTTCATATTGATGCTATCCTAAAGATCACTTAAGTAACTTCTCTTAGCGATATAGATAAATATCATAAACCGTTTAACTTTCATCATTGGCTAATTATTCTACTTGCCGCTTGCAGGAATGTTGAAAATAAAGGATTATGACATCTTATTTTGATGTAGATGTATGTTATTGGTTAGAGATCCGTGCCCAAGAGGAACACTATACAACGGAAACTGACAAATGTGAAATCCATGTAAACCTCCCTCGGACGGGCCTTGAATTAATTCTCTCTATATTGCTGAGAATTTGATTATGTTAAGTTCTGTGATCTCTATTGTTGCAGATTTGATGCCATTTTTGTACTCTTTGTTAGCACATGATGCTATTTCAAGGTATGTGGTGGTTGATGTGAATTGGTAAAATATTTCCTTTCAAACTACCCATTGCTAATATATTTATTCATTTATTTATTTTTTTTATAAACTCATGCAATTTTTTTATATGATCATCAAAGACAAGAACCAATAAGACCTCTTAACTAAAGAATTCTTACAGTGGTATCCTAACAAATATTTCGGAATTTATTCAGTTTGGTTAATGGATGTGGTCACAATAGTTATAAAATTTATAAGCTTAAGGTTGCTTAATGGTTGTGGAATAGGAAACAGTAGCTAAAAGGATAGGGTGAAATTGGGTTTTGGTTGCTTAATGATCTGCTACTACTTTGTTAGTTGTTACTGTAAGTGAATATACATTCATTTCACCTAAAACAAATATCCAGATTCTTCATCAGATTATTCTATTGAATTATTATATGCAGTAAAGGGTTAAAGAATAAGAGAGTTGAATTAAAAGATTTGGTATGTTGGTTTCACCCTTCTGTTATAAATAAAAATTTTAGTAAATTGGTTAGCGGGTATGTGACCATGGAAGCATTACAGATTTATCAAGTTTGATACTTGAAGCTGAGAAGTTAGAATCTAGAACCGTATTAGTTGAAAGTTCTATTGTTGGTTATGGTATTTGTCAACACGACTGTGATATGTTAGCCGGGAAGTCAACAGGTAAATGTAAAAGGGTTAATGGATTACTTTTATTTGTTAGCATGAGAAATGTTAGCAAGGAAGTCAAACTTCTGGAATTTTTCTACATGTAAATATAAAAGGGTTACTGGTTACTTTTATTTTTATGACTACATAAAGTGAAAAAGGATTAATGGATTTAAGTGATCTTGACAGAAGGGATTATTCAGTAAATTGTAGATAATAGATTACTATACGACTGTGATGAAGATAAAATCCCTTGAATTTCTTGTGAATTTGAAAGATTTGTATGCACTTTTGCATATAAGTATTTGCCCTTTTGAACCATATGGAGATTCCCTAGAAGTGTTATGCTACCACCGTTAGTTCAACACTTCTATTAAGGAGTTGTAGCATCTGGTATAGTGATGTTTTGATATTTCTTACAGGGTACTTCATTCCTGATATTATGGTGGCAACAATTATTGGAGCAACGACAGGTGTATTTGTGGGCCTTATGGTACCAGTTATTGGTCGTTCTTGTGACAGATCATCCATTCTCAAGTTCTTGCTGCATACCACTATCATTGCATTGGCCGCCACATCACTGTTTTTTCTATATAATATAGATGCGCCAATAAGGGTCATTTTACAGCATAATGTTGTTACATCAGGTATTGTTTATAGACCTCTTTAAATGTTTTATTTACTTGTGTGTATGTCTATTGGTTTCCTTTCCGTAATTAATTTCTGTTGTGATTATAGGTGGTACAATGACCGGGTCGTGTGGGTTGGGTAACGGGTCAAACTGGATTCAAACGGAAACATATCATCTTTTAAGTACGCGTCGAAATAAACCTAGATGAGTTTGGTTAATTGACTACAAAACACGTGTCAGAAATAGAAAAAAGGGTTTTTCTTCACCTACAAAACACGTGCCAGAATATACAAATACTCCAGAAACTAACGTGATTCAACTTTCTTTTCTTAGTTTTTTTTAATCCTTACTAAATTAATTACATGTGAATGATTCTCCAGCCAAGTGTAGGAAATGGTCTTCGTGGAATGAAAAAAGTTTCAGTTAATACCATGGTGGGACTTACTTTGGTCGTACTACTGGAGGACCATTTGGTTCCACTGTAAACTTGGAGACTGTTTGTTCTTTTTTATTCTTTTTTACCCATGCGATTCTTATAGATGAGATATAACCCAATTCAACTCCTTTATAAGTATTGGTCACCAGGTCACAAAATGAATTTGTAGCTCTTATTTTAAATTAATTCAACTCTTTGTAGTTAAACTTTCATTTTAAATTGGATGCAGGTGTATAATAAATGATCAACTGGTTTTGTATGCAATCTTTTTTAACTTCTATGAAGTTTGCGAAGGAGTGAGCTTGCTAATGTACTTCTATTTGTTGATTGTTCTTTTGGAGGTACTAATATTCGTTCATATTTACATCAAGGTGAGTGCAATGTTACAAAGTCAATTAGGTGGTTTTGAATTTGGTTTGGATTAAACATTGCTGACATTTCTAACCTACCTTTAGTATCCCATAATTCCCCCTTTAGCCCATGACAATATCACTCTCTTCAACCTTGATCTATTTTCCCCTTTGTAGTATCTTTCAAGTTTAAAACAGTTGTCTACTCATCGTCATTGTTATGAAGAATTAATGATGCATATTGGCAAGTTATGCTACTGAAAGTTTGATAACTAGAACTAATTATTAATGATATTGAAAGTTTGGTGATTTATGCTTATTGCTGCAAGAAAGGAGCAAAATATGAACGGTATAAATACAAATCTGTGACTGAATCCTATGTGTTGCGATTGTTATAGGTAAAGGCCTTCATTGAATAATTGGAAAGTTTCAGCACTGCGATTGCTATAGGTGGAACAAACATTTCTGTCCAGGTAGTTGATTTTGAATTGGTATTTGATTTAAATTATATGGTTTAATATATGAGGTATGTTGAAGATGTTGTGGTCAAGATTATGCGGACTGTTGTACTAGCAAAAGGCAAAATTCTCATGTTACTAACTCATATTTTGTGTTTTGTTTGTGGGTACCTTACAGAGGTCTGAGCGTTGGGCATGAGTAGCAATTTTAGTAGCCACACCTGGAAGATTTATTGATCATTTATAGCAAATTAGCAAGGAAACATCTTCCGGGTGTAAGTCATGATACCTATGTTTAATCGTTTTGTTTTTTTTAATCCTTTTGTTTTTTTGTGACATATACATCTGATTTGCTGCATCTTTATTAGTTCTAGGATAGTAAATTTCCTATTCGTTAATGCAGGTGGTGATTCACTTATGGTATACTCAAGTTGCTGACCTATGATAACCCGACAAAGGAAGGTGTATGGTAATTACAGTAACACCAAACAAGAAAGAGCGTCAACCGAACAATCTTAAGAGTATTAGAGATCTCGATGTTTTGGAGCACATAGTTGGCCTCAACAATCTTAAGAGTATTAAAGGTCTTATATTGTTTTGGGTATGCAACTAAATTTCAATTTCTTAATGAATCATGCCTCTGTTTGTTTTTTAAACATTTTATTTAATCACTTGTGTTGCAATATCTATATTTAAAGAGCCTATTAGAAAGCCTTCAAGCCTCTTTTAGGGTCAACTATTCGAATTTTATATAAATGTGTTTATTTCTGTTCGTAAAGAAGTAATATTAGTTTCAGCAAAAAATAAACAAGAGTATTGTACCAAACTACCAATCATTGAAGCACATTATGCAATTAATTTGCTGATGTGGTAGTTCCTGTATTTTATGCTTTTTAATGTATGCATAAGATGTATTTGTGTCACAAAGTTAAAAGGTAGGATGTGTAACTGGTCAAGTTGACAACAAACACAATTTCTATAAATTTGTGATTTTTGTAATTTTATATTGTAAAGGTGTGCTATTTAGTTATTCTATTTTTATTTAAAATTCGGGGGAAATCACCTTGATGATTATTTGGCTATAATTTGTCTATTAGGTGTATTAAATTTATATATAATCAAAGAAATTATATGTAACCGTTGCTCAAAAAATAAAGATAGAATAAACAAAGTAAGGGGAAAAAAAACGAGTATAAACTATTTGCGGATTAGACATTGGTTTTTCACACATGGACAATCATGCGTGGTTATTTCACGTATCGAGAGGTATATACCAATTGGAATATGATGTGATTTATGCCGTTTTCTTGATTTTACATAAATTATCAATCACACAAAATGTTTTACTTACACTTTCTTCTTATACTTATTAGGTTATCGACAAATGCTCATTGTCTTACCAAGACTGTCAAGATTTGCTTTTCAACTATATTGTCAAGATTGGAGCACGCGTGCATGGCCGTTTATTACATTTTTAGTTACAAGCACTGTACTCTATACTATCATTGACTTATTAGTTGATATTCCTTTTGAATAAATGATTCATCCGGTTTACTTTATGGTTTTTCCTTACTTTGTTTGCACACTATTTATTTATTTATCATTATTTTTTTGCACAATCTCATCTAAAAACCCGTGGGTTACCACGGGTCTATAAGCTAGTATCTTATATACACACCTTTTTATGCATAAAAGAATTGTACTGTGCATAGCGATGTTGTACTGTATGCATAACAATTTGTACGGTGTTTTATAGGGGTTCTATAGCAACTACCCTTAACAAACAAAAAATCAGTTGCTAAACTAACGATGCCTGATCTCAACTTTTGGAACCAAATACGTCATCAGTCGTCATCCATGATTCCAGAAGGGTAGGTAGATGGTTGACAAATCAATGTCAAACATACGCGTTCCTAAATGTCTGTATTCATATTTACTATCTATATCTATATCTATACTACTATATAATGTATTTGGAACTATTCTATAATTAGAAAGACTTAAAAATTCAGACTTTTACTTACTAATTATGGAAACAACCAACCCTAACAATCACCCCTAACAATTTATAACCACTTTTCAACAACCACCCCCAATAATTTATAACTACCTCAACAACCCCCAACAATTTATAACCACCTCAACAACCACCCCAACAACCACTTTCCAACAACTCACCTCACTCCTTTTCACCCCAATAATCCGCCCCGAATCGCGCGGGCACCTTTCTAGTCATTAAAAACGTATTTATACTTTTATTTATGTTCCTCCTGAGTTTTTCTCCAACAAATTTTAAGGTCAGCTTTTAACTCTATATCTTCAAATAATGTTTTTATCTTCACAAACTAAATTGTTGATAAATCGTGTTCAGATATACACCAGATTAATGGCTCAATCCTCAAGTAATACCGCGAAAAAGGTGATCAATATTGATGTGAGTTCAGACAGTGTGTGTCCATGGTGTTTTGTGGGAAAAAAGAATCTAGACAAAGCTTTGGCTCTGTCCAAGGATCAATACGATTTCGAGGTTCTTAATCGTTTCTTTCATTTTTTTTTACATCAAAGTGCATGTTATTCTTGGTTTTAATCAATGTATTGTTGTCTGCAGATTAAATGGCACCCTTATTTGCTAAATCCTTCTGCGCCTATAGAAGGAGTTAACAAGAAAGAATACTACAAGAGTAAGTTTGGTTCTCGCGCTGATCAAATGCATGCTCGTATGGCCGAGGTACGTATCTCACAATGCTTTCATCTATTCGGTTCTAGTTTTCAATTCATTAGTATTAACACTACACAAATCTGCAGGTGTTCAAGGGACTTGGATTGGATTATGACTTGAATGGCCTTACGTAAGTTAATATCTATCCTAAATCTTAAATTTTACTATAGAAACATTCTAGATTTGTGTTTGCTGCGAGAACTGATAGATAATTTTTGTGGCAAACAGTGGAAGTTCCTTGGAGAGCCACAGGCTGATACTTTTTGCTGGGAAACAAGGGCTCGAGAAGCAGCACAATCTTGTGGAAGAGCTAATGAATGGCTACTTCACGCAGGGGAAGTTTATCGATGATAGGTAAGTTAGACTTGAGAATTACCTTAGGAATCTTATTTACCAACACTAGTTGTTAGAGGTGGATATTCCTACCCATGATCTTAGATAGTTATTCTAGTGATATTGGTTTTGTTATCATGATTTACACATTAATCATGTACAAAAAACCACACAAAAGTGCTAGCGCGTCAACCCAACCCAACCCAACCCAACCAGACCCATTTTAACATGTCACCTAACCTGCCCATCTTGCCACCAATACCTCATCATTATTTGAAAAGAAATATATTTTTTTGTTTTCCTGGGGTAAAAGTGAACGAAATTGACTAACCGAGCAATGTAAATTCAGGGACTTTCTTTTGGAATCTGCAAGGAAAGTTGGATTAGACGGAGCAGCTGAGTATCTTGATGATCCAAACAATGGACTTCAGGAGGTATGCACCTCAACTTCATAAAAAACATAAAGAGATCCCAGGTCAACTGTTGTACAGATATAATTTTGGTTTTAAATCTGTTATTGTGTGAATCTCTAGGTTAAGGAAGAACTTGGGAAGTACTCAGCCAACATTTCGGGTGTCCCTCACTATGTGGTAGGTGAATCAGAAATTAGTTATACTGCAACTTATGAGCTGTGAACTACAGGCTAACTCGATGGGTTTTGTTGCAGATTAATGGAAAGCATCAGCTGAGTGGTGGCCAACCTGCAGAAGTATTCCTTAGAGCTTTTCAAGTTGCTGCAAAATAAATGATTTGCTACTCGCCGATACATAAATGTGTGTAGTGTACAAACTAAACTTGAATGTTGTCTCATTTGTGCTTATGTACTTGTATATTGTATCATCTTGGTTCCAATAACTTTGAATAAAAATTTGTTTTGCTTCTGTTGCTCTTTCATTGCTCGTGGCATTCGGTGTAAAATTTGTATATGCATATGAAAAAAAAAAAAAAAAAAAAAAAAAAAAAAAAAGGTCTAAAGCCATTTAACATCTTAAAAAGAACATTAAATCTTTCAAAACGATATGCATACACACAGATACAGATACGATGATGAACATGAGAGCATTTCCCCTGTAACGGACACGTGTTTATGTACCAATCCAACAATTTTTTTCAATTAATCGGGTATAATTGGAACATCTCTGAAGAGAACATTAGAAATTACATCGAAGAAATATTCACTAAAAGAAAATTGCAGACAATGCCAGAGCTTATATCGAACAATTTTCAAATTTTTACACATGAAAGACCAATGGCAACATTCGGGCGGGTATTCACAATGAATTTTACAATCCGGTTTCTCAGTTTCTTTACCGTATCCATTTATTTCCGGGTTCCATTCCAGCAGGAACACTTCATGTTAATCCTAAATAGTCTCGTCAAATGCCATCACCTACAGGAACCAAAACATCCAAAAAGAACTCCATCAGCTCGCCAGCACAGATTAAAAATGCACAGTAAGCAAACCTTAAGTCAACTGAAATATTCATGGTAATGGCCCAAAAGAAAACTAATGTGATAATGTAAAGCCCACAGCGTATCTTAGACTTCATGTTTCTTGACTTTGTCAGGTTCAAGTAGAGAACTAGGGAAGAATTCATACGTGTTCTTTCTTTTACAGCCTGTAAAGAGGTTTCTTCCATTACTAAAATCCATGACTTTCTTTGTCATGTTTGACATATTAATTCAATGGATAATAATGCCGTTTCGCCCTTTTTTACATTCCAATAATATATTTACAAAGGTATGGGAATAAAGTTAATCCATGCTAACCAAATGAATGATTTGGCAGGATTCAATTTTATTCCAATTCCTTCCAAAAAGATTATGTGAATCAAACACTCCTCTTGACATCATTCTTATGCTATAGGTAGTTAGGTACTGAGGTACACATCATCTTTTACGTGTTATGCTATAATGTGACATTAAAGTATACCCTGCTGGTTACCATAAGTCCATCCAAGGAAATATAAAGCTAACAGAGCATACTTCATTTCACACAAATGCATTTACACTCAAGGAATCATTTCACAGACACATTTACACTCAAGGAATCAAATGAAAACTTGAAGTAAAAGAGCATTAAAGTGTGATTTCAATGTTGTGATGTCCGTTAATGAGATGTGAGAAAAAAAGAAGATGTGATCATGCGTTCCATTTACTCTACTTTTAGTGAATGACAGAAACTCATATAGCCATATACAAGACTGAAAGCTTAGGTACATTTGTAGTATAAGGTGGCATGCCATTATTATGGATGCAAAAGAATTGGCCCTAAATAAACAGATTAAATCACATAATTAAATGAAAAATTACCTTGCCACAAACAGGGCAGCTTTCGCTTCTTTCCATCCATTCGTATATACAGCCAAGGTGAAAGTGGTGCGAGCACTTTGTAAGTATCTTAGGGTTTTCTGTAGTATATTCTGCAGTGAAACAAACAGTGAGCAATGACTGTCGACGCCCTAAAGTGTTAATCCATAAAATGAAACCCACATATGCACAATGATCAAATATCTTGACTAGTGCAGGATGGTGACCTAGCAATAGTACAGTAACCTTAAAAAATCGAGTTGAAGTACCATAAATCTGGGTGTTTGGATTAAGGGTTTGGAAATGCCTAAGTGGGATTAAAGAATGTAATTTCCAATAAAAATAGGGGTTGGCTGATGCAATATAAATAAGCTGTTACATTTATTAGTATACCTTCAAGACATGTTGGACAAACGTCTTCATCTTCTGATGAAGCATAAATATGTGCAAATCCGGTAGTCTCTTTTGTTGTCGAAAGCTTAAGAGAAGACTTTGTTTGCAACCCTTTTGCCCCATCTTCACAAGTTGAACTATTATTCCATTTACTTCCAACACATAAAGGATCAGTTTCCGTATCACTGTCACTTCCTCTTAACGGTTCACCTTCCTCCTGTGAGCGACTTGACCCTTTCTCCCGTCTTGAAACCAGGCCATCTCTTTGTAGACGAATATATCTCGGGTCAACATCATAAGGCAAAGGTCTTGGTGGAGATCGGTACACACCAGATAAAGAACTATCAAGTGACGCTGATGAGCTAAAAGACGCTGTCCCTTGAATGGACGAAGAGCTCGGAAGCCTCATGTGCTCTTCCCCTCTTTGAAACAATGATGTGTACTATTCAAATAACATTATATAGTTAGTCCAAACATAATCAATGATGAAACATTGGACAGTACTAATTAGTAATCACGTACCATATATAAGAAATTCTGTAGAAAGCATCTGAGACAAATGCAGTTTCTGTATATCGAACTATTGGGATTAACGTAATCTTCACAGTCATTATGCAAGCAGCAACAAACAGCACCCATGATAATTACTTTAGTGATGTACCAAAAAATGAGAGGACTCGCGGCTTGCAGATATATTAACGTCTCTGCGAACCAATAAACCCTCTCTACCTACTCTCGAACTACTCAAGCGAGTACCAAATCAAATGTACTTTACCACCTACACATTGGCGATAAACTGAAAAGTTTAGGCAATTTGGGATTAGTCGGCTCGCAATGTCGAGTCGGAAACCCATGTTTACCAAAAAAAAATATATATATATATATATATATATATATTACATACTATCAAATGTACTTTCTTTTAAGCAAACATTCCACAAACAGCACCCATTCCACGAAGACTTTCTTTTAAGCAAACATTATTTATTATTCAACATTGCAATATTACATAATCAAGTAAAAAGAACCAAATCACATTATACGTCAACTCCAGCTCATGATTCCATAGAATGAACTTAAAGGGATGTTTAGGATCTCTTATTAAAACTGCTTAGTAGTTGATAAGCAATTCCAAACACCCTCAAAACTGCTTATTTGTATCAAAGCATAATAAGCAGATAAGCAGTTTTGATAAGCAATCCCAAACATCCCCTAAAACCCAGCCAGTCAGCCACTTTCTAATCATTAAACCTTAAGAACAAGCATGAAAATAAGCGTGTAAAGACTATACAAACAACTACATATCAAAAAATAATCTCAATTCACAAAAAAGACTAATTCCCAGATAAAATTCAAAACAAGTTCATATTTTTAGCCCAAAAGTCAAATCAAATTCCAAGTCATATTATATGTTAATCCCAGCTGATGATTCCTTCAACAGAACTTGCGCGGGTTGTTTGGGATTGCTTATTAAAACTTCTTATTTATTATTTGCTCTCAGTTAACCATATAAGTAGTTTCAATAAGCAATCACAAACACCTTCAAAACTGCTTATCTGTTTCAAAACATAATAAGCAGTTGACAAGCACCCCTAAGAACAAATCATCTCAATTCCCAAAAAGACTAATTCCCATATTAAATTCAAAAAAAAGTTCATAACTTTAACCCATTTCAATTCCCTTCAAACTCAAAAGCAAAAATAAATAAATAAATAACAAAATTCAAGAATTAAAACAAACCATAACCCAGATTACCAATTCCTCAAAAACCCAAGTATAAAATCAAAAACCCATTCAAATTGTATAATCACAATGATCAACACATAACAATAATGGATTATTGGGCACAGTGAAATTGACATAATACCTGTAAAATTTTGTGATTAAAGTTTGAAAATTGGATTGTTTGTTAATCATGTATTAGATAAAGATGATCAGATGATACGGGAAAGCATGTTTTTGAGTTGGATTATACGGCGAGAAGAAGAAAAGACTATGACACGGTATTCTTTATTCAATGTTTATGTCAAATGGTGGTTTTGTTTGGTTTGGTGGTGAGGTGCATAATTGACAAATTATGGGTCCTTTTTTGTAAATTTTTGGTACTATTATTGTTTTTAAAATTTCAGAATATATTAGCTATAACTTTTTTAACTAATTGGCTACAATTTTATGCTATAAAATATGAGTCCCTGATTTTTTTTGCGGGTCCTGATTCTTTTCTGTTGACACTGATTCATTACTAATGTATTTTTTGTGAAGGATTGTAGCCAATTGGCTACAAAAAATGTAACCAAGATACCCCCAAATATGATTATTATGTCTTACTTTATGCATAATCCCCACACCATTAATTATTTAGGACCCGTTTGTTTTAAGTTGGGATTTACTTTGGGGATAACTTTGGGGATGGGGTTTAAAGGTAGCTAAGTTGGGACTAACTGTTACTTTTTAAGATTTATGTTTGGTTTGTTATTAATTTTACTGTTAACTTTAACTTTCCCATTAATGCAATATTGTCATGGTCAAACACAAATATATAATAGAATAATTCAACCTTGTTATGATACTAATGTCCATGTTCTGTTTTCATTTCTTTTTCATTCGTCCGTAGCAAACAATCAACATAGCAAGAAATATTCATCTAAACAAAACTACTTAAAAACGAATTGCAATACAATAAACAACCAACTGTTAAATATTAAAGGACAAATTGCGTCTGAAATATAACCAAAATCCATATATAACAGTTGAAGATGAACATACATACATAGATAGATCAATTACATGATATATAAGTCGAGGAATTAGCCGTCCTCAAGACCAAAGGAACTCACCCATCGTCAAATATTCCAACACACTATTTGATCAGTTGTTGAGTAACTTACCCAAAAAACAAAAGCTTATGCCAAAATACAACTATTGACTATTAGTTTATCATATAGCTTAAGGAAATCACATCCTAAAGCACAAAAGATGTTCAGAGTACTACCATCTAACATACTTGAATAGTTACCTAATAATATGAACCAAGTAACATACTTTTCTAATTACCTGAAGAAAAGGAGTTTAAGGACATAGGACGCTCGCAATTTTTGTGAAAGATTCATAAATAGATTGATGAATGTGTAAATACTCATCATTTTTGTCTTATATGAACTGCCAAAACATCCAAAAACACCCAATAATTCATCAAAATACACAATTTATCCCAAAAGTGTGTTTTATATGTTTTAGATGCAAAATGTTTAAAAACAAATGAAAAACGAACAAAGTTTGCACAATTGGCAGTTTCAGTCCCCTCAAGTTTCAAAATTTGGCAAAACTAGTCCCTGGAAGTTTAAAATGAAAGAAAAGTCAACCCAAGGCAAAGAAAAGTAAAAAATTTTCAAAATAAGTCCTTGGGTGAAAAAGTTTGAGAAAATTACACTTTTACCCCTCAAAATCCAAAATTGGCATAAAAGGTCCCTGAACTTTCATTTTTGGCAGATTTAGTCCTTGGTGGATATTTTTGGAAGAAATTGCAATAATGGTCCTTGGGAAATCACAAAATATCACAAATAGCCCTTTTGTGGAAAGTTCGAAGGTTTTGCACATTTGATCCCTCAAGTTTTCAAAATAGCAGAAAATACCCCCGGAGGTGTAAAATTGGAAAATATTCATTTATGACCCCTGGATTATTGGAACTTGCCAAATACTACCCTTGGAATAACTTAGAACATTTGGCAGAAGTGGCCCTTTGATTTTCAGAATGTGCAAAAATAGTCCTTGTGATTTACAAATACTTAAAACCTAAATGGACCCTTTTTTTTAATACCTAAACCTAAAACCAAAACTACCCAAAACCAACCATCACCCCAGCTTGATCCAGAAACTTTCTTGGCCCATTTCAAAAGCCCACCTCCAATAAATAATAAAACTCACCCGTCCATTTTACTTCTCCCCCTCAGTCAAACCTAAAGTTGACTCCACATCACCTCCCCCTACCCTGCTGCTACTTCCCTGCCATAGCCCACACCCAAACACAATCATCACCTCTACACCCTTCCTACCCTGCCACACTCAACCCCTAACTCACCTTTCCACCACAAAATTACAAACCCTCACCCCCTTCCAACAAGCTAGCTGCCAAAGTGAGTAAAACCGTTTTCCCGCCCAAAATCCAACTAAAGGCTGGGATCAAATTAATCTAATCCAAGGGATGAGAAGAAGCTCAGAGGAAAGAGACAAAGAAGACAAGATGGAAACCCTAGAGTTTTAATATATATAGATAATGTGTATGCCATTTTTTAGGCAGTTAGGTTTTTAATATTAGGAGTAGTTAATAGTAGTTAATTGTTAGTTTGTAGTGAGTTCTAGTTTAAGTTTCCTTTAATAAGTCCATGTACTCTTTACTTTTAATGAATGCAAGTTAATTTTTACAAATTTTCACACTGCTTATTTACTTTGCTTATGTACAACTGCTTATCTGTTTTTGTTGCTACTTATTTGGTGCTCATCTCTGCTTATTCACTTACTTCACTGCTTAGTTCAGTAGCTGTAGAATGGTAGGTTAGCCTTTTGCTCTAAATTGCAATTTGGGTCTTAACAGTTGATTGAGGATTGCTTATTAGAACTGCTTATTTATTGTTTATTTTTGCTTGTTCACCCTCAGTATAGTATATTATGTCCTTTGTTTTCCAAGCTCTAGCATGAAATCTGTTTTAGCTTTTAAAACCTCATCAGGTACCAACTTAAGGAGTGTTTGGCACTAGGATGGTTTTTCTAGATAAAATTGGTTGTGGTCAAATTCTAAATTTCCTTTAGCTTTAATTTAGATTAAGTAACAGTTTAAGAGTAATCCCTAGCAATTTCTAATAGTTTATAAGCTTTTTAGTTAGTATCTTGAATTTATTATGGTAAAACTGTTTTTATAATTAGCTTTAGGCAAAATCTGTTTTAGGCTTTTGGTGTTGTTATCTTTGGTTAATTCTTGGTCTAACTAGGTTCATACACTTGCATTAGCCTGTAGTTGACTTTTGTGGGTCAAAAAATCCCACATTTCACCCATTTTCATAGTTAAATGGTAACTGTTGCATCAGTTAACCATTCTCCCACACCCCTTTAGTAGAATATTTTTAACTTGCTTATTTTTTATTTTCATAACTTGAAATTTGATACAAGGCTTCTTTGGCAGCTTGTCTACAAGCACATATTTTTATTTCATTTTTAGGATTTTTTTTTTTTTACAAGTTCTTTGATACCCCAAAGTTGCCTCTGTGAGCATTTAACTGCCCTGTATCCAGGTTTTGAGCAAGTTTCAGTTAACCATAAGTAGTTCAATACTAGGTGAAATCTCATGATCTTTGCTGTTTTAGGAAGCCCTTTAGGTAGACTTCAAGATTTAGCTTTTACTTTCCCCTGTAATGCCTATTTAAGTACTTATTTAAGGCCATCATTTGGCTTATTTTGATGAACTGATGCTGCTACTTGATCTTGTTGTTCATGGTCTCAGCTTGATGTGACATCTTGTTCTTGAGTTTGTTGTTGTTATCTGTTGTTGTTTTGATTTCCATAGTTGTTGTAATTGTTGTTTATGTGTTTTGATAAGCTCTTGTGAGCTTATGTGCTTATTTGAGCTTGTTTGGCTACTGCTACCACAACAGCCCACTATCCCACTGGCTTCTTTTCATCAGCTTTCAATAAGCTCATATAAGCTTGTGGGGGTCTGAATTTCAGTTTACAAGCTCTTGGATAGTGTTAGGAATACAAATATTCCTGTAAAAGTCTCGGTCACCTAATGATTGTAATAGCATTAAGTTAGCTCGTAGTTAGTTAGTTTATTAGTTAATTAGTATTAGATTAAGTAACACCGTGGAAGAAGGAACGGGTCTTTACCCACTGTATGCCTGATCCACAGCCCGGGAGTGGGCGTAATATTGTAACTATAAATACCCCTCTCCACATGTGGAGAGGGTTGGAGCTTCCATTTCATTTTAATCTAATCTTTTCATTTTTCTCTCTACTCTTTCTCTCTCTAGGAAATCCTCCCAACTCACTTCCTCTCTCTACTTCTCCTACTTCTATTTGATCCATAAACACAAGAACCATACATGTTATTATTGAGTATCTTACAATTGGTATCAAGAGCCAAGGTTACATCTTAGGACTTGGTTTATTCGGATTTTTTGTATGGTTTTGTGTCCTTGCAATAATTCACTCACTCTTTCAAATTTCTTGATTGCGTTTACCTTGTGTTAGCGTGGTACCATTTTTCATTATTGTAGTGGCTGCTTGTGAGTACCTTTTCTTTGGCAGTTTGCTAAATAAAAAAAAAAAAAAAAAACTCATGTTTGCGGTTAGCTTGGTCTTGTTGGTTGCGTTTACTTTTCACATAATATGACAAAGCATGAAAGCTACATATGAATATTTTGAGCTGGTCCAAATATTAACAAAGATACAAATTTATCAGCGTGTTTTTCTAGAAAGTCAATTTGTGTGTTTGCAACTTCGGGTAAATGACAAAAACAAAGATAGTGACTGCTTTGTCACTTGTATTTGCGATTACTACTTTTCCTTGGTTGAGTTTAACTGATTTTTGTGTTTAGCTTGTTGTGTCTTATTGATTGCGGTTAGACCAAAAAATTCAGTTGCGATTAACTCTTGGTTTCACTTTCAAGTTTTTGCGGTTACTCTATCATCTTGCGTTTAACTCACAATTGCGGTTAACTCACGATTGCGGTTAACTCATTGTTTGCGGCTATCTCATGCTAGTGGTTTATACTAACGAAAAGTAAAACAACAATTCAACTCCTTATCCTATTTCTACTTATTCAGCCAACAACAAACCACACGTTTAAAAAAGGACAAGCTGTTCTTAATATACAGATTATCAAGAGCAAGATTAATACATAGCTGTCTCATCCTGACTTTACAATTCACATACTCGATTCACAAACAACTACGTCACCTCATATCTCTTCATCGATACTACAAACTAAAGAGGTAAAGAAAAACAAGATCATTAATTTCGTTCATACATTAATTCCACAAAGAGAACTTACAACCATCACAAATCCCTTTCGATGTCTCAACTTCATTTTTATTTCTTCAAGTCGTTGGCATAATAAGATTACTACAATATCGACCTACCTGAGAGGCTGAGACCCTATCGATTCATGAAGTGGAATACCTTTATCTTTCTTTGTGGATTAGTGCATCAGTTGTGACAAAACAATCTAAGAACGATTCTCAGTCAACTATTGCTTTGGTCGTGTTCAGATTAAGTAGACTCACAAGGAACGATTTGAGTTATTTGCTATGGTCTTGTAAGGGTTAAAAGGGACGTACTATTTTTTTGGATCGTGTTTCAGTTATGGTGGCTGCGTGTATTTTTGATTAGGGTGAGATTGTGGATTAGTGGTGAGCATTATATGGCAACATATTAGGGTCAAGGATAAGTTTTATTAGTCTTGGGCCTTTCACTTAGTAGAAACAAGTTGGGCTTCAGGATTTTTTTTATTTGGACAGTTGTCTTTTGGGCTTCACGGCTTAAGTCACGTGGTAATTTGAGATCATCACAAGGACGATTACTATTATTCTTTTGCATTATTGTGGCTAAGCGTTTTTGAGTTGCATATCGTGGACAACGACTCATTTGAGTTGTGCTTCAAGAATCCGAGATTGAGTGATATTTTGGCCTGAGATATTCTTCGGTATAATCTTTGATAACGATTTTGTTTGAGCTGAATTATTCCAAGATTGTGAATCATCTTGCTTAACGTGGGGTTGAGATAGTCTTCGGGTTTATTGGATTTATTACGAGGATTATTCGAATATCAAAGACACGAGGGTTGTTTGGAATTCACTGTGACTTGTCTATTTCACCACTCAAACTCAATTCAACCTAACCAAATTAAGTATTCGAAGTTTCACGGTTTTGTCTTGATTTTGTAAAATCCCGCGAAAGATTTTATTTTTCGGTTTAAATCATAGACTTGTAAAATCCCGTGCACATTCACAATCGTGTCTACCAATTCAGATTTTGTCATCTCGGAGATACTCAAGTTGTACGACATGGACGATAAATTTAAGATTCACAACAAAGCACAACTGACAAACGCTTCTGATCAGACAACTGTTTTCGAGTCAGATTATACTGTGATGGAATTGTCATGCTCGAATTCTCAAGAGAAAGAGTTTCTTCAGCCTCAAAAATTGTTCAATAACGCAGAGAAAAGCTGCATAGACTGTTTTCGACAACTTCACTCACACCTCTCGGTATTTTTAGAGGGAAATGGATTCAAGATGGGATTCGAACGTGCATTTGTAACACTCTTTGGTCAAGAAGTTCAGACTTTCACATGCACAATGATTCTTAACTTAGATCAACTACAACAACAAATTGACCGAGGAGAATTTTCCAAAATGGGATCCATGGCTGCCCTTTGTGTGATCAACAAACAACTCCAAGTGTTCTTTGATTCGAAATTCACTCTGGAGTATGACCATTATAGTGAGATGACGAAAAAGTGCTTTGCTGATCACACGGGAATTGAGGTTGACACGTTCAGAGACACATTACTCCAACTCATGGGCAATGTGAAGATGTTCATTGAGGAAAGAGCACAGCACGAACCGATGCATGACGACAAAGTGAAGGCATCTCTGGTGGAATCATGTGAGGGTACTGGTGATTCGGGAAATGCTCTAGATGTTGGGTTAGGTGTCACGATGCGTAAAGGATCAGAGTCTGATAAGCTTGACACTACCAGCAAATCAGTGACTCTAGACACCCATGGCATGGATGCTGATTTTAGTCCAGTTAATGAACAAATGTCATGTGTTGAGGTACCCCTAACTGTTCAACATAATGTGCTCTCTAATGAACCGGAGCATACTGATCAAATCAAACTCACTTATGACACAAATTTGTTGGAAAAGACTGATAGCAATACCATGTCTAATCCAACAAATATGAATCATAAAGGGGGAGAAAGTGATCAGGATGCTGAACGTGATGATGTGTCATGTTCTTTGTTTATGGCTGATTCTTTTAAATCACATGATGTGGTTGATAAAGAAGTTTTTAATGAACTTTCAAACAAATTTGCACAACTTGAAACACATTGTGTTAATCCTTTGTTTGTTGCTCAAGATGTGGTTGACAAAGAAGTTTTTAATGAACTTTCAAACAAATTTGCACACCTTGAAAAACATTGTATTTCACTCGAAATTGCAATGCAACAAAAGGAAGAAAGTTTTCATAATAATCAACCGTGTAAAAATCCAGAACTTCCTGATTTCCGCGAATTCTTTATGATAAATGATTTGAAAGCTCAGCTGGAAGACAAGAACGTGACAATCAATAACCTGAAAAAATGTGTTACAGAGATGTGTAATATGTGTAGTGAAGTTAAGGCTAAACATGATTGTGATGCGATTGAATCTGAACAAAAAGTGGCTAAATTACTTGATGAAAATGAGTCTTTGAAAGTGAATTGTAAAAATCTTAATGAGACAATCATAGAAATGAGAACAAAGACGTTAGAACAAACAACTTCTTTGATTGCCCAAAATGATGAATTCAAAGCTCATTTTCAGAAAATGGGTTTCACTGTTACAGCATTGAAAAATGAGCTAAGAAAAGCAACTGGGAATAGTGTGAACACTAAGTTTGCAAAACCATCAATCTTGGGGAAACCTGTGTTACCATCAATTAGGAACCAATCGGTTATTAGACAACCGACTGCGTTTAGATCCGAATGAACAAAATTTTCAAAAACACGGTTTGCCTCCCAAGTTGATGCGGAACAAGTTGTGACAAAACCTGTCACTCCACATTATTTGCCTAAGTCTGATGATTCTAGCTCTGCGAAACCTCAACATGTAGTTGCTACTGCTCCCAGCTCCTCTAGGTATAGTTCCAAAATAGTGACGAAACCAAGCATTAAGGTTCAAAAGGACTATGATCTAGAAAAGGCTAGGAAACGGGCCCTACTTCAAAAGGATGGTATATTAGGTTCACAACCTTATAGGATGCCTCCTAGTGTATTGAGGAACAATGCTAAGGTTCAACCTGCCAAGTCTAGGGTTTATTGTAAGTCATCTACAATGCACGTGAAGCAAAACAAACCGAAAACTTCTCCTAGGTTGATACCAACTCCTAAATCATTGGAGTCTAGGAATATTGATAAACCTTCCACTATGCATAAGAAGTTGAGTAATCCTAGAACTTGCCATAAGTGGGTTCCAACCGGTAGAGTTTTCAAGCACGTTGGACTTAAGTGGGTTCCTACCGGAAAGCTACTCACTAATGATAATGGCATGGTTGACCATGAAACCCCTAAGGGTCTGGATATTGTTGTCACTAACCCATATATATGCTATCAAGTTTGTGATGTTAGTGCAGGTAGTCCTTACTCAGTTGCAGGTACATCAATCATTCACCATATGGGAAAACTCAAAGTCTGGAGGCCTAAAGTAATCATTTCTCTAGCTTCAAGAGTTCTGGAATGTCGATGTTGATGTATGTGCACAATGACGTCTGAATACTTCAGTTCAGGCCTCGTTCTTCAACGGCTATGACGTCTGTTCACTTCAGTTCAGGCCTCGTTCTTCAAAGACTATGACGTCTGAATACATCAGTTCAGGCCTCATTTTTCATTATATGACGTTTGAACAATTCAGTTCAAGCCTCGGTTCTCAATTTCATCATTATGGTGTCTGCTGACAACACTTCAGGCCCCGTTCATCAATGAAAAGAAAGGTGTACGATTCAGTGCGCCTTATCTTTGGAAGAAGAGAAATCTTCTTTGTTTTGACCATTCTCAACAATACGGTTCATGCTTCCTCTATGTTCGTTCAGTCATCAAGTGGATCTACTCATCTTTGCTTGAATTCATATTCACCTGCTCATTCAAAAATGGCAAACTTCGTATGCAATTTTTGAGGGGGGAGAAGAGTGAATAAACTACATGATTGAGTGTATTCTTATTCACTTGCTCAATCAAAAAGTGCAAACATCGCTTGCAATTTTTTAGGGGGAGAAGTGTGAATATACCACATGGTGATTGATGATTGAAGAATGGTCATACGACTCTCCTCCAACACCTAATGTCCTACTTACCAAGGATGACTGGGATTTATGTTTGATGATTACTTCCAAGCTTCAACAAATGATGATTGATCGCTCAAGTAATTCAATCTCTAGTTATTCCTCAAGGTGTTGATGATGACTATCATGATTACGAAGTTGCACACATGAATAATGATCCGTCTTTTCGTTCTTAAATCAAGGATTGTTGTTCCTACCAAGGTGCACTTTGTAATTCAACCCGAAGAACATTATGGATAATGTCGATTATAACGTTAAAACGGCTAAGAATTTGGACATGGAATGTCAAGTAATCACGGAGTTTATTTGGCATCCCTTAATTGAGATTGAAGAGTATTTTACGAAGGCGTCTACTTATTTCATCATCGAAACTTCATGCATCGATTGATGACTTGCGTGAACTCTTAAAGTTTATGATTGGGACTTGGATTATCTAGTTATACCCGATGGAAGGAGTTACATTGTAGTACTCACGGGTTATGGCTATCACTTCAAGGAGTTACATTGTAGTGCTCAGTGTCACATGCAAATGCTAATGTGGATAGTCTCAAGAGGTGTTGTACTTATTCATCTACATCGTTCTTTAATCAACAATAGTGCAAGCTTAAGTTATGGATTTGGGGGATTCTTCTTCAGTTTCAACTTTGGTATATCGGGTTTACTTCATCAGTGGTCACTTCAAATAGCCTACATAAGGGTTGGTAAAGATAGTCAGAGAGAGTTTTTGTAGCAGTTGATTCTCACCAGATCCAGTTAAACCAATTTTATTCTTCTCACAAGATTTCAAGTAGATGTGCTTATAATGTGTTGCTGATTTTGAGGTATCAAAACCAGCAAGGGGGAAGGAGACATACATCTTAATGCATAATTGGTATACGTGATGAACTTAATACTTCTTCTTAATTGAAGTTATCCCGGGAAGACTAATGTCATAACCGCAGAGAATATCAGTGTATTAACTTGTGGCGTTTGGTGTATTATTCCAACTACGTGGGGGAAGTGGTCTCCTGATACTTGTGGTATGTATTACTTCAGCTTTCAGTAGGAAGAAATATGAGAAGAACAACTGGAGAGTGAGATGATATTGCTTATCGACATCTTCATATGAGCTGATATGATTTTTGGTAAAGTGCTTCTGGTTAATGGTTCATGTACACTGTGTTATGCTGATTCCGATGAGATCGCAACCATCAGGGGAGAGATTTGTGTACATCAAGGACGCGCAACAGGTTCATGTGATCGGGCTTAATCATATATTCCGGAGGTGATATCCGCAGAGATGATCAGTGCTTCAACCTGTTACTTTGGTGTCATCGTTCTCTTCTTGTGTTGGATACATGCGTACAATATGGAGTAAGTTGGTATATGTAAGATAACTGGAAAGCAATCGGTGAAATGAAGATGTCGATATATTATTCCCCTGAATAGACGACTGCTCCAAACCAGAAAGTAATGTGTACATTGGGGACGTACAACAGGGTCATGTGATCGGGCTTCATCATACATTCCGGGATTGATAACCGCATAGATGATCCATGGTTCACCTTGTTACTTCGGTGTTATCGTTCTCTTCGGGTTCTCGAGCTTCATGCAATGAGACTTTTTGCATCACTTCAACTACTGGGGGGAAGTGTCTCATGAAGATGATTGTCGGTTTGGGGGGAAGCTACCAAAGCTTCACATTGAGGAGGCCAAAACTCAGCAATTTGGTGGTGCCTAGCGATTGACTCAGTAGTAAGATTCTTGTGATTTGTTATCAATCTGTGTTTGGTGAATTGTTGTGACTTAAGTCGTTTCGATTAATCTGATTGTACTTTGACGTTGTGAGTTAATCGTTACAACTTGACTTATTACGATCGGATCTATTGTAACTTGACTTGTCGCGACTTGACACTTAATGCTAGTTGTAACTTATCCAAGATCTCACTCTAAGTCTAACTCACATATTACATCTTTCGGTTTCTTTTGTTGACTTTAGTAAAATCCCGGGAGAGAACCGATCTCTCGGTTTAAGTCACAAAATTGTAAAATTCCGTTTAAGATCTCTTCATGGCATCTACGGCTTCAGACGATTAATCAAGAGCCTCGAAAGCTTTGGTAGTGGATGTTTCAGAGATGTTGGCTACACACTTCTACAATGAGCTGACTGTTCAAATGGCTTCTGTACACATCAGTACAGGACCCGCGTCTAAATTTTTGTCTTCTGAACCATTCAGTTCAGGCTTTGTATAGTATCCCACTCCTGCATGTACCTTATGTACCTCCTACCGATAAGGATTTGGAGATCTTGGCTGATCCAATGGTTGATGAATATGTCGAGCTGCAAATTGGTGATACACCAGTACCACCAGCCATCGCAGCTCATGTACCAAACGATCCAAAATGGTTCATCTTGTCCTATTTCAATAGGTCAAGACGCTCCAACAGCAAGTCATTCGTCAACATCATCATACTTTCAATCTCCACCAGTACATCAAGGCACTGCAGTCAACGATTCTTTTGAAGTTAATTCATTTCCTCCTACCAATGATGTTCCGTTCGACAACACACTTGCTCCTGAATTTTCCTCTAAGGCATATTCTTCAGGAGATCTTGATAGGGCTACATCAGTTCCTAACCCTCGACCACATGAACAATATTGCAAAATGGAGCAAAGATAATCCTTGTTGGTACGATATACTGTCAATGCTTCTTCTGACAAATGGATTCTCCAAAGGTTTGGTAGAACAAGTGGAAAAGAGGGTTGTGGAATTTTTCTTCAGAAGGACAGAAGGACAGCTGGCAGATTTCCACACAAAGGCACTTCCAGGAAGAACGGTCTCTATTTATTCTCCTGCTACTTGGTATGAAGTGTCTTTCGCCAGAATCAGTCAAAAGTCTTCATGAAGAGAATGAGGAGTAATGGATTTGCTTCAAATATCCTTGTATATATTATAAAAACAAAAAGAAAATAGAAAAAAAAAAAAATTCTGAAAAATCATAAAAAATCCAAAAATATTCTTCTCACGACATGTCTCTTGTGTAATCAATATTATGTACGTTTCTAGAAATGTCATTTAATAATGACACGGAATCATACATATGCTTGAGCAAGAGTTTTTCGGTTTCAAATAAAGTTTTTTTCTAAAACATGTCGTTTCTCAAAACATTCTTAAAAATTATGGCTTGTAGTCATTTCAGGCTACAACCCGGTCTTAAAAAATGGCTTGTAGTCATTTCAGGCTACAACCCGGACTTAAAATTATGGTTTGCTATTACTTCAGATAGCAACCCGGTTTTCAAAATTAAGGAAAACACGTCGCCAAAAAGACGGTTGTTCCTAACAAAGGGTGCCGTTCATCCGAGCGTGAATTACTTTATATTCATGCACCCTCGATCTAATGTACGCTTCAGTGCATTATTTCTTGATAAAGAAGAGAAATCTTCTTTTTATCGCCAAATACTTTCCCTTCTATGATTTTTCCGGAAAGTGTTTGTGCAAAACTTGGTGGTACCATGAAATTTTGAATGAAAATCAAATTGAACTCAAAAGTTTGATAAAATTTTCACTCAATCAATGACGTTAATAGTTTATGAAAATATTTATGCTTTAACATCCGTCATTGATTGAGGGGGAGAGTGATTTCTCAAAATTTTATGTATCATCCAAACTCCCCACACTTCGTACATAAAACAGAGCAACAAAAGGATTTGTGATGGTTATGTGTCAGAATGTGTAAATTTTCAAAGAGTTTTCGTAAAAACTTCGAATATTTTGATAACTCTTCAAATCTGACACATAACAACCTCCCTCACAGTTTGAGGGGGAGCAAGAAAATGTTCCGTTTATCAGACAATATTAAAAATTAACCGCATTTCTCTCCCAAACGTTTTCTAACTTATTTAAATCAATTGAGATCAAAAATCTCGAAAGATTTGAAATTTTTGATCGGGGGAGAGAATGTGATTTAAATATGAAATCTGGTAATCATAAGTGATCTTTTGTACTCAATAATAGGCTCCTGCATATGTGCTAAACACTTTCGAATATCGATGCACATATTGAGGGGGAGCGAAAGGCGTTTATGGAAATAATACCTAAGACCGACCATTTACTTTAATGCACGGAGGTATAAGGGTGGTTAAGGTTAGGTATAAGTTCCCATGATCCACCAGAACCGGAAGGATCTTCCCAGGGACAATCCATAGATAGATTAGAAGTCCTTAGGAATGATTATGAAAAAAGGAGTAAAGTGAGAAAGGGAAGAGTGCGGACTGAGATAGAGCTAGGACTGGAACAAACCCAACAAGGTTCTAGTGATGAAATCTCGGTAAGCACTGAAGGGGTTGAAGAATGAAAAAGAAATATAATGAGAAAGGGTGAAAAGAAATAGCCCTCCAATTATTCAACCTTAGGGCAGAAACCGGGTTCAATACATATGCTACTGGCGGTTACTAAGGTAACGCCGGTATTGAAGACAAGACGTCATGGACCCAGTGACGCACTGCACCAAAACTTCCCAACCACTCAAGTTCTCTTAAAAGAGCTTGTTTCATTCTCACGGGGAACCCTGTGCAATGTATCGACCGCTCATTGCGAGCTATGTTGATACCTAAAACAGGAGACGCCTCCCCAGTCTCCAGGAGCGGATCAAAACGCACTATTGAGTCTAGAGCCATGAGATCATCCATAAATCTCGATAGGACACACTTCCTAATATGCTTATTGTTTCACACAATGTGGAAAATAAGACAAAATATTTAGAGTCCTACGCATTATCCTTGTGGTATTGCCAGAACATCCGAGTGATATGAAAATATTCACAATGACGATGGAAATCCTTCTAGAGCGAACATCACTCAAGCTCTTGGTAGGTGACATGTGAGATCTATCTTGGATCAATGATCAAGTGACAACTGGAAAGCAACGATGGTGCGATTCAAATTTGAATCAAACTTGTTCCAGGATATGGATTGACGGATACTTTTGCCAAAACCTCTCAATGTGCTCACCAACTTATCTTTCGAGCACATTGATTGTGTAATATCTTTCAAACAAAAGTATTTTTGATGGAAATGTGATTCAAAGTATAAAACTCTCGTCGTGTCTCAAAAATGTTTATCATATGACACGCGAGTGATTTCTATAAATCAATTTCTCATCAATCCGTGAATATCTATTCACCGATTCACTCTATCGTGTTGTCTGCTTTGAGACGTTCCGGTATGAGAACATGCTAAGTATGAAGATTCCAAAGTGGATTCTTTGGAAAATTCATTACTACAAGCTGGAAATTCCTGTCAAGGAGAGTCTTCTTTAAAAGAGATTCTACCTGATCACAGGTCGGTTTTCACAAAACCGGAGGGTAGTCTGTCCTCGCAGAACGAATTACAAAGCCATATTCGTTCTCTATCTTTATTGCTAACTGTTTTATTTCAGGGACACATATAAAGATGACATTGATGGCTGCCATTTCCAGCTGAATCGGGTCAATCCATACCTCATGCTCACACATCCCCCACACTATCAATGAAGATGAGAGACTTGCTACAACAAATGTTGAGGGACTACCAACAACGTTTCCGCAACTCTGATGAAAAAGTCTCCTGATCTACAACTCTAATGCAATGTCTCCAGATACAGAAGGGTGTGAGCATGATGGTCCTAAAGTCACTACATCACATGAAGGCGATACAACAATGGATGAGCTTGGAGATTTACGTTGGCTGATGATCTCAAAGAAGCTCAAAGATCACATATCTCAAAGGAATTCAAATCACAATTTCGTTGCTTGAAGTACAAAGTGTGAAGTAAAGTGAAGAATCAGATCCTACGAGCTACAGAGACGAAAGAATGCTTAAAGACCAAAGAGCTTAATTTCAAAGGTGACCTCGCTTAGGGGGAGATTGTTAGGAATACAAATATTCCTGTAAAAGTCTCGGTCACCTAATGATTGTAATAGCATTAAGTTAGCTCGTAGTTAGTTAGTTTATTAGTTAATTAGTATTAGATTAAGTAACACCGTGGAAGAAGGAACGGGTCTTTACCCACTGTATGCCTGATCCACAGCCCGGGAGTGGGCGTAATATTGTAACTATAAATACCCCTCTCCACATGTGGAGAGGGTTGGAGCTTCCATTTCATTTTAATCTAATCTTTTCATTTTTCTCTCTACTCTTTCTCTCTCTAGGAAATCCTCCCAACTCACTTCCTCTCTCTACTTCTCCTACTTCTATTTGATCCATAAACACAAGAACCATACATGTTATTATTGAGTATCTTACAGATAGCTTGTCTATGTAGTTTGGCTGTTTTGGTGTTGTAGCTTATTGATTTTCACAGCTTGTTAGGCCCCAAACCTAGGGCCTTAGCTGTGTTTGCACTTACAGTCCTTAGCCCACCTTAGCTTATTTTTCAACCATTTCAGCTTATATAACTGCTTAATGGTATTCCTCCCAGCTTATTAGAACTCCCTTAGGTCCCCTTAGCTTATTTGAACCCTTAGGTAGCTTATTGGACCCCTTAGTTAGCTCTTCAGTTTTAGAAACTTTCTTTTTAAGCTTATATGCAAACTGCCTTGTTTTTCTCCTAATTTCTATGCTTATTAGTGATTTTTAGATTTAGTTGTAGTTGTAAATATTGTTTATCTTTGTGTGCTTAATAAGTTTGTAAAAGAAAAAAATTGAAAAAAAAAATAAATTGCAAAAAGGTCCACTGCTGGGATTCGAACCTGGGTTACACAGCTCACACACCACACACTTACCAAATGCCCTTGGGTCTTTTATCAGTAAGGATTTGCACAAAATAGTACTAAACCCTTGTTTGCTAATTTTGATATAGTAAGCCTTTTCAGCTTATTTGCTTATTCTCTGCTTATTATTAAGCTGTACCCCACAGTTTTATAATTTTCTTAGATTAGTAATAGCTTGTAGTATTTACTAAAAAAGTTTCAGATTTTTAGGATAGTTTTTATAATTATTAGAATTTAATTAGTGTTAATTAGTAATTAATTTGTAATAAATAGAATTTTTGTCAAAAAATTAATTTTCTTTTTTCTAAAATTTTCTTTTGTCTTCTAGTACGTAGGAAAATTAATTGTACACCCGTAGGGTTAGCGTAGCTCAAATTTCACTTTTTATTTCGCGCACTTGCGTTTATTTTAATTTTAACTCGCGTTTTATTTAAATAACTTTTGCGTTTTTTTAATTTAGGTTACGTTTGTAAAAGTAGTTTGTTAAATAAAGAAAAACCAAATTTAAATAAAGTGATAGCTTCTATTTAAGCCGTTTGGCTTATTTTTCTGCTTACGTATAAGCAATTTCTGATTTTAAGTTTTCAGTTTACGTTTTAGGTTAATTAGGTTTCGCGTTATTGTTAATATAGTGTGTTTAATCGTTCTCATTCGTTTTTCCTTAGTGTAATCACATCACTCACTCAAACCCTTATTCCTGTCCAAATTCACCCGATCACAAACCCGGTTTATAACCATCCACACCTCATCGGGACATAACGACCCGGGGAAGCCACTACACTTCAACGGAGATTGATTCTAGGCAGTTTGACCATCTTGACCACATCCGTGGTTGACTTTGGTTGACGGTTTAGCATCAATCATAGATCCATCTTGTCCTTATTTGCAGCAAATATTTCACCCGCGCAGAGTACATCACCACTCGGGATGTCAAGGTGTCGAGTGCATCAAGTACGTCTTTCAAGTTTTCTGATTTGGCCTTCTAGCGCATGTTATCATCCATCATAGAGTGAGCCATAGCCTTTGCCATCATTCGAAAGTTAGTATTAAACTCTTCAACAAATGTTTCAAAAGAATGATTAATTCCTTCCAACTGTGTCTCCACGCCTCGTGTCTTTCTTTTTTTTCGTAGTTTTTTTTCCAACAGATGTTGTGTTTTGCTTGTTAGCCATCTTTGTTGTTGTGTTGAAGTTTGAGGTTGTTTGAGTAGCTTGCGACATGTTTTGCACATAGTTTTCTTCGTCGTCACTTAAAGAGACGTAAAAGTCACCAATATATTCACCTCCACTTTCAACATTTTGTTCTACTTCCAAATTGTGAACCGCGTCTCTATATCCTTCATCAACTAAACCAGTAGCTCTATCATTTCCATACACCAATTCAAGTTGGTTAAAATAAGGGAACTCAACATCCCACAATCCTTGTGCATCCTTATGATTCTGTTTTTATAATAAAGTGATGCATCATAAACAAAAAAAATACACCAAAAATATATAATACAAGTATAAGACACAAAATCATATAAATCTTACCTTGCTATAACTAAGATACCATTCCCTTTCATATGTGATCTTTTTGTCGATATCATTCCATGAGCACCCGCTCTGTTTCAGCATATCATTGATGGCATGAAACTTTGATTTTAGCCATTTTACTTTTGACTCGATATGAGGCAAAACAGTTTTAGAAAAATTTGGCCTTTAACAAGAATCCTCCTGTGTGCCTTGCTCAAGTAGTTGCTTCTGAAACCCATGTCGGTTTTCCACGATGGATCGCAAGCCATATCTTGAAGAACTTGAATTAGTAACTGAGTTTCACTTTCTTCCCAGAAACATTTTTTTCTACGACTTCGTGACCTTTCCATACTAACATAAAATATTATCATTAGAGGTAACTTCAATTATAAGTTACAATTAGATGACTAGTTATAAAACACAAATCCATATGACCATAAAAGATGTCACCTCTTTGCTAATTTTAGTTACATTAATCAAAGTATAGAGCTGAGTTGCTTTATTACTTTATAAACCACAATTCAAATTGGCGTCATAAAAGCATTAGCAATGTTTAAAGTGAAATAACTCATTGTTCTGAAGTTGGAGCAGCTTGATGAAATGATGCATGATGAGTCGTAGGACTAGACTGATAAGCTGGTGAACGATGTTTTGTAGAAGAAAATTGGTAAGTCGGTGAAGGAGTAGGAGCAGACTGATAAGCCAATGAAGGGTGTGAAATTGGAGCTGACCCATATGCTTGTAAAGAATGTGTCGTATAAGCCATAGAACTCATGGGTTGAGCCTGCACAAAAATATGTCACAACCAACCTATAAAATGGTGATCAAGATATAAAATCAACTATGAAAGCCTACTATCACCAACACTATTAGTACCCAATTTCTTATTGTATGCAATATGTACCAAGTGTGATCGAAATAATGCTTAAAAGAAGGTCATGATCTATTTCAGCGGCTATGTAATACGGAGTAATCCACACGGATAAGCTATCAACTTAAGCATTTTGCAAGATAAATCATTAATAAATGTAGCAAAAGAAGTCTACTGATATAAAGATTAAAGGTAGATGCAAACACAAATGAACAACTTTATAACATGATGCTAAACTTCTACTGGAATTTGATCAAACATGTGGTGTGGCATTCATATAAGATTTGATAAGCTTGAGTCTACAAAGTGGTGGAAACTTGAAAACACTGGTAATTAAATTAGAGGAAAAAAACAACCCAATTTACATACCATTATGGATTTGAGTTATGATTCTTGGATGGACAAATAGCTTCCTTCCTTTATTGTTCTGCATAACACATGAAGAATTGATATCAAAATGCATAACAAAAGAACACCCAAAATTCAGTGATTTGCTTTATTGTGATAAACAAGAACAAAAAGTCCAAAGCCTTGATTATATTATGAGCTAAGTACTAATCTAGTACAAATTTTTTTTTTGGTCCCCACCATGATCACTTTTAAACTAAATTCCCTAAATGGTCATGCGCGACTACTCAACTCCGCAACTCCTCCCAAAACGCGACAGTTAGTTACTTTGAATGGGCCCACATAACTACTAAACTTACTCAACCTTTATGCTACTCAACCGGCGGCTATTCGACTTAAATTGATTCACGTGAAAAAGTACATAGGAAACATAAAAAGCACTACTTTAGGAAAGAACAAAATTTTTTGTCTATATTCTCTAAAAAGTACTTTTAGTTTTTTAAAAAGTACATATAATTTATGAAAGCTATAACGGTCGAGTAGATCTTGGTCGAGTAGCGAATTATGGTCGAGTATCCTAACACTTATTAATTATCACAATTAATTTTTAAAACTAGCAATTATTAATTGATAACATTTAAATTTCCATCAATATATGAGATGTAGTAGATGCAAATTTAAATGCATATTTAATTTATGAAAGTTATAACGGTCGAGTAGATCTTGGTTGAGTAGCGACTTATGGTCGAGTATCCTAACACTTATTAATTATCACAATTAATTTTTAAAACTAACAAGTATTAATGGATACATATTTATTTATGAAAGCTATAATGGTCGAGTAGATTTATATAACAAACTTATAAGTACCAATCGGAAAACAAAAACGGAAAAAAATTTAGCATTAACTTAAGTGTCAATCGGAAAAAAAACGTACCAGAATCATAACGGAATCAAAAATTAAGCATTAACGGTCGAGTATGATTACTGATGTTGTGTTTTGTTTGAATCCAAATATATAATAATAATAATAATAATAATAATAATAATAATAATAATAATAAAGTACCAAAAAAAACAAAAAAAAAAACAAAAAAAAAAAAACAAACAAAAGAAATCAAAAAAGTATTACCCTTCCAATAAAGTTGCCTTGTCAAATCACCGTCGGTTGAGTAGCCGGCGGTTGAGTAAATTTGAAAGTTGATGTGGGCCCCATAATAAGGACGCGTGTCGCGTTTTAAGAGGGGTTGCAAAGTTGAGTAGTCGCGCATGACCATTTAGGGAATTTAGTTTAAAGGTGACCATGTTAGGGATCAAAAAACATATTTTGTACTAGATTAGTACTTAGCTCTTATATTATTACATGGAAAAAAAGGCTGAACAAATGAAAGAAGACAATAAACTATATGATTGACAAGTCCATTTTGCAGGAGGATAATGCAAATGGCGGGAAAAAAAATTAGATGAGGCGGGAAGAGATTGTGAGCAAGTGGGGTTGTGTTAGTGTAATCAAAGTATAATCTAGACTACATAGGTGGGGTTTGTAGATCCCTTATTATTAGCATTGAGTCCTATTTTTAAATGCTATGCATATTAACCAAACGAACTTTTTGACTATAGGACTTATCCCATGGGTTAAAAACCACAAAACAAACATGCCTTAGTGATTTGTTTGAGTCTCATAATTCCAATTTGATTAAGCTTATTTTATTAAAGTTGATATACTGTCACTTTTTATTTAAGAAACTGAAAAAAAAATAGAAAAATACAAAAAGAAAAAACATAAATAATTAATATGAAACGAATCGAGTAGTTTTAACCATTGATGTCCATATAATGACTAACACTTTGTTCCCGAGTATAAAACTGAATGAAGAGAGATGGAGAGGGAAAAACGAGTGAAGTAAAGAGGAGAGGAATAATTTTTTTTATTTTTTATTTATTTATTTTTTTTTTTTATTTTATTTTTTTTTATCTTGTGTTCCCGAGTTGGAAAGAAAAGAGAATGAAGTAACCAAAAAAGAACTTTAAAATCAACTTCACTCAATTTCATCCCAATTTGGGAAGTAAATTAGGAGAGTAATTTTGATGTAATTTACTACCCTTTACTTTTCTCTCCCCTTCTAAAAAATCTCTGAAACACAAACTTTTTTTATTATCATCTCAAATCTTTCCCTTTCACTCTAAAAAATAAACTCGGGAACAGAGTGTAAAGTTTTAACATTAGTTCCCTAACGAATGTATACATGTTTTTGTCTTTTTGAATAAGATTGCAATAAATAGTTAGAGCACAAGGTGCAAAGGCAAGCACTTGCCTCCCCATTCGGACCCCACCATGCCACATCACCAAAACACCTCAACTTCAACTAACCACAACAAACCCCCCTCACCAAACAACAAACCTCAATTTTTTCATTAGGGCCCCACCTCTTACACCCTTATTTTTTTATTCATTTCTTTAAATAAATTAAATTCATTTCACAAATACTAAAAAATAAAAAAACATACTAATTTTATTTCATCAAATAAAAAAAGTTACAATACGGGAAAAAAAACATACGATTTGCGAAAAAAAAAAAAACATACGATACGGCATGAAAATAAATAAACTGATAAATACGATATGCAACATCATCAATAATTTATAAAGCCTTATAATTATCGATGAGTGCTGACTTTTCTTCCCAAACTTGCAATACTTGTTCCCTGACCATTCTCAAAGCGACTTGAAGTTCCAAATCTGTTTCATCATTTCTTAAAAGGGTTTGTACACCGACCATGACTATTGGATGGTCTTGAGGTAGCTCACGTAACCTTTCGATCTCTGGAGCACGAGACTCCCTCTGTCGAATAATTCGAGCTATTTCACCCCAACAAGTTGTTAATCAACTTAAGTTCATTTTCTTGTTCATTGCGTAATCGGGTAAGTATTCTTCTTTGCACCTCAGATGGTTGGTTAGCCATAGTGTATGTGTGGAATTTAGTTTCAGTTGTTTGATAATAAGAAGTTGAGTAAAGCTGGTATTTATACTGAAAGTAGCCGTTAGATATTTTTATTGGAGAAACTAGCCGTTAAGCATTTTATTCAAACTGAAACGTACACTGACATAACATCACAAACGAAACGGAAATACTTAACATAAACCAACAAACGATACAATAATACAAATGCGATTAATTGATAAATCGGTTCCAGATGGTGTTGCTCTTCAAAATCAACCAAACTTGAAAATATTTGAAATCTCTCCCATCATGGCGTTCTTTGTAAACATTCAACGCATCTTCAACACGATCATCTGGCTCACGTGTCGGTTGCAAATTCAAGTAAATTTCATGAAACTTTTGGCAATCTGAGTTCATTCTTGCCCACTTACCCATTAGCTGGCTTTTGCTACGAGTTGGACCGTCAGATTGTTCATTGAACTTTTCTGTTACAACTTGCCAGAAAGGTCCTTCGTTGGCATGGAATTCGTGAACGTTTTGCCACATCTCGGCTAGCCAGCATTCTTCATCAATAGACCAACGAGTTGCCATTGTTGAATTCAAATTCAAATAAATGGGCGGGTAAACGTTTAACATTTGAATTCAAACGTTTAACATTTGAATTCAAATTGAAAGCGGGATAATTTCAAAATTTGAATTCAAATTGAAAGCGGGATAATTTCAATATTTGAATTCAAATACAAAACGGAATAATTTCAAAATTTTATTGAATCATAGTTTTTATTATTGTATGGTAGTTTATGGTTTTTAATTTTCGTTTTTAAGTTTAATATTATTATCGTATTTTACATCATATACATTTTACATATACATATACATATACATTTTACAAATAAAATCATACATATACACCTACATTTTACATCACTATTCAAAGTTCAAAAAAAAAATAAAAAGAAAAGAAACGAAGCAGAAACTTTGTCAGAGTTTCATCTCGCCGTCCCAACGGGGAGATTGCTTATGGCGAGGGGTGCTTGGTGTGGCGGCGAGCAACGGCTCGCCGTTGGCACTGCCACCTCGGACGGCGAGGCTCCATTCGCCATTTGCACCTTGTGCTCTTAGGGCATGCAATAAATAGTTAGCTCGGTCCAATAAACTAAAGGGTGTTTGATTTGAGGGTTTTGTCCATGGGGTTAAGTGTTAAAGTGGAATAATTTTTTTGGTTAGAATATGTAGGATTTAACTTCGGGACTCAACCCCCTATAAAAAGAATAGATAAATCCAACCTTAGGCAAGTTTTTGTCACACCGCTACACAGTTTTTTTCTCCTCAATTTATATTATTTTACTATAAATTTTCTCTTTACTTTCCTTTATTTCTATAAAGACTTTTTATACAGATCATGTTTTGAATGGCCCTTCACAATTTCTTTTATTATTTTAGTATTAAAATAAGAGAAACATTAGTCCACAAAAATTTTACGAAGAAACATTTATAAAAATGACTAGTTCATATTTTGATCGGTGATTTTTGCCATAATTTTTCTCTCTTCTTTTTTGTTAACCCAATTAAACATAACCAACTCAATTTTGTGGATGTCTTTTTGTAAACATTTTGTGGTTATAGCAAAACTCTTTAAATAACTATAAATTTTAACCTAAGTTTCTATCTCAAGATATGAACTGAACAACTTTTAATACTATTATATATTTTCCTTTTCCACTTTTTTCAAATATATGCCGAATCATAATCCAAATGACAAACTTATACCAACCAAACGCACCCGAAAGAGTGTATATGTCATCATTTGGATATTTAAAAATTGTTAGTTAGATGTTCAAATTTTATGGAAACTGATGGACGTGTATGAATGATTGTGGTAAAACTCGGATTACAAGACCAAGTAATCGAAATTACTTGTTGCAAGATGCTAGTTGAGTTGAATCAGTCATAAAATTGGTTTGGTCAAAACTCATTCAACTTGGGCAAAACTTAGTGTTTGCTTGATCGAAATTTGATTTAAAGCATATGAACAGTTGTGTTAGTATTTCTAAATATATTTCTATGATCTTATTAACAATTAATTGATAATATGTCTAAATAATACAACTTCAATCTTAATATGAATACTCTTTGTTTAGACCGATTACTCGCTACAAGATAGATGACTGTACCGTTGGCATTAGGGCTGAACAAAATCACCTGAAAACCAATCCGAACCGACAAACCGACCGAAACGGGCCAAACCGAACCGAATTTATTCGGTTCAGTTTTCGGTTTTGTATAAATATTTCGGTTTTACTCGGTTCGGATCAAAACACACTTTTTTTGTTCAAGATAGTTTTTTCTCGGTTTCGGTTTTGATAGTTTTTTTTTATTCGGTTCTCGATTCACATTTTACCCTTATTCAGTTTTCGAGTAGGGTCAATTTTGATCGGTTCAGGTTAGGCTTGACCCGTTGCTCAGCATTAGTTGGCATACTGACCCAACGAGTTTTACACATCAAACTAATGTATTATTACACGTCACGTCTCCTGTTTCTTTTCCTTTCATATTAAAATATGTTACAGAGTATGGATCTAGTGATAAGAATTAATGCAATGAGAAGAGTGAGAAACAATTATAGCCATATATTTTAAATAAGAAAAGAGAAATAATAGGAGATGCGTATATTTTTTATAGGTGCATCTAATATTTATGGTTGTAATTTCTTCTCATTCTTCTTATCTTAATTACGTTTCTCATTTGATCTTAAGTCATATGTTACATCTTAATTGTTTGACATAAAATTAGATACGTAATAATTTCTTTTTGTCATTATACTAAACCACGGTTTTTATTGTCGTTATATGAATGTGATGGTTGCAAGGCTATAAAATTTTCACCGACAACACTTATTTGATGACTTTCTTTTTCGTACTTGGTGAATATTGGTTGCTTTTACTCGTTTTCTAAGTCTTTAAAATATGGGTCAATTACATATATACCCACTAAAACTTGCATATTTGCATATATACCTAAAATATGCTTAATTTGCATTATATATCATGCATTGAAAACTTGTATCTTGAAAAAATATGCAAGTTTTTGAGTTTTAGTAGGTATATATGCAATTCTCCCTTAAAATACTGCCACTCTCCAAATATAATTATTACAGTAAATAGTTGTCATTGTTATACTTCTATTCGCATATGTTTAAAGGGAAAATTCTTGGAACACCCCAAAAGTACAAATGTACTTACTCCTAATATCCAACAATTTTTTTTCTTCAAATGCCCCAGAGGCGGAGGTCGCTCTTTTCAACTTAGGCGGAATACATGAACATGTGACACTTGTCCCTAGTGGTGTCCCCACCATGTACCTTCATGATACATGGTACCATGTTATCTATTTTGTCTTTTTCTCAAAAAGCATGGTCTTTTTTTATTGTTTTATAGTACATATATTTTGGGCGAATGGGTCCCACTTGACTTTAAGTTTGGGTGACTGGTTAGGTATGTAGTATATATATATTTTAATTTATTGTGTACTTGTACCATATACAAAAATACACATAAATACTAATATACACTTAAATACTAGTATACAAGTAAATACTAATATACACCTACTCTTGGGCGACTTGTATACTTTATTGGGCGACTGGGTCCCACCTTTTTATATTATTTGTTAGTACATATATTTTGGGCGACTGAGCCCCACTATTACTTATTGTTGGGCGACTTAATAAGTTGATAGTACACTTTTAAATTATTTTAGTATATTCGTACACTTTTAATACTTATCCCCAAATTTAATACTTCTTTTTATTTTAAATTTATACTTATTTACTTTTTATACTTATTTTTTACTTATTTTCATTTTAAAACTTACCAAACACCCCACACTTCATCCCCTCTCTCTCTCGATTCTACACTTCATCCCCACACTTCAATCCTTCTTTCTACAACTCAGTCGATTCTACACTTTATCAATTGAAATCTACAACAATGACAGATCTACTTTATCAATTGAAATCTACATCAATCCTTCTCTCAATCGGCTGTAGTTGAAGATCTACTCTAAACCCTAACGCTAGCAAGTAGACACATATCGGCTGTAGTTGCAGATCTATTTTTTTGAATTAGGGATTCGATTTAACAATTTAAAAAAATGGTTTGGGGTATGGTAAGTAATTATCTAATCGACTTAGGGTTACGCTAATTTAGGGTTTGGGTAAGCAATTATATATATGTTGGATTTAGGTTTATTGATGCCTTTCGTGGCTATATCTTGTCAATTTCTGTCAGTGTTTTATTGATGCCTTTCAGTGTAAATTGGTGGATTTAGGTTTATTGATGTCTATAGGTTATTGCTGTTTTTTAAAGTGTAAATTGGTTACTGCCTTTCCATATAAGGATAGATTTAGGTTATTTGTTACAGCCTTACCATATAAGGACAGGTTTAGGTTATTTGTGACTATCTGTTAGTGTAAATTGGTATGTTTATTGTTCCTTTTGTGAGTTTTTGTAAATTGATGTATATCTTGTCCATATTTGTTAGTGTAAATTGGTTTATTTGATGTTTTTGGGAGATGATAGATGTCTATAGGTTATTGCTGTTTTTTGAAGTGTAAATTGGTTACTGCCTTTCCATATAAGGGTAGATTTAGGTTATTTTTAACAAATTTTTGGGAGATGTTAGATGCCTACAGTTTTTAGAAAGAATTGTCTAGTTTTGTTGCTTTGCAAACCTTTGTGTTTGTCTTTGCGATGACGATCTAAGCAGTAGCCGGTTCCGGTGGTAACCGGCTTTTCTATGGGAACCTTAGATGGTAACAAGGCCGGGGGAGCTTGAACCATAGATGGTCGGTTGACTTAACCCGATAGAGTTGTGCTCAGATATCGGGCCTCGGACTATATACATCCTGCTTATACACGGTGGGAAATAGTTTGTACTCCCGATCAGGTTCAAACTACTCGGGCAACTGTTTTGGCTACTTACTTATGATTGTTATTGCGAAGATTTGAATACATTGGTAGTGCGCACAAACTTGTAAATTCTTTTTAAAGACTTTTCACCGACTTGGTAAATAACATAAGGAATAGTTAATCGGCAAATGCTTGTAAATATTATATGTCCTGCCTACCAGGTTTAATTTTTTTGACATATTTAGTAATTAGGTCTAACGTATTTTGCGTATAATATAATATTTACGGTCTGAACTTTCATAATGTTGTTCTAAGCTGTTTTTATTTATTTTTTTCTTAAAGGATTATGAAGGCAAAGTGATCGTTAGGAGTAAATTGAATTACCTTTCTTTAATTAGGGAAAAGCTTAATGAAAAGAGAAGGATTTTATTTAGGACCTCTTGTTTTGGAAGATGGTTGGATCTTTCATTTTTTGACCATCAATCACACATGTTAGATTATATATTTCAAAAACAGTGTTATGTAGATGATGCACACTATGACATGCCCCTCATATATAATGTGGATGGTCGTAAATTACATTTTGGTCGTCCCGAGTTTTGTTTAATAAGAGGGTTTCGTTTTGGAAAATGGGTTAACTCACAGGATTTTAGTAAAGGGGATATAAAATTTAAGACGAGGGTATTTCCAAAAAAAATGGGGATAAAACTTTCAAACTTAGATCTTCTAGGTCTTGTTGAGGATGAAGAGCTATTCTGTAAGTTGTCTGATCAGGATGCAGTCCGTGTGTGTCTACTGTTAACGCTAGAGGTAATTTTTATGGGTCGGTTGCTGGCTGATCAAGTGGATGATAAACTACTTCGTTTGGTTGAAGACCTTGAAGCATGGAATTCGTTTCCATGGGGGGAGTACATTTAGAGGCAATTATACAACCAGATACTGAATGTCGTTGACAGACACAAGTGGCAACATCTTAAAGGACTAGAAGGATCTCCGAAATTTGTTGCAACGTATACGGTTGGAGGATTTGTATGGGCTTTCAAGGTTATTCCTCTATTTTTTTTTAATGCAAAACAACTAGTTTTGATTGTTTCATTACGAGGCTCAGGCTAACGCAATCTTTAATTTTATAGATATGGATTCTTGAGTCGTTTGAAAGAAGCAACCGTTGGTGGAATAAACTTGAATATGTGATACCTAGAGGTGTAGCCTGGTCAAAGAAAGGGTTATTCACAAGATCGGAATTTGGATTGCTATTTGGCAAGGTAAAAACAATATCATATTTCTTAATATTTATTTTCTTTTCTGTTGTTAGGACATCTTATTTATTTGGCCAGTTCTTAAATGTATTTTTGTTTCATGTAGGACTCGAAGATAAATTTCGACTTGAAGCCAACAATAGCCGAGCATAAGTCGGACTGGTATATCAAATTTCTTGAATATTTCAAGGGGTACATACCAAGGACACGTAAACCGAGAGAACTACATGATTATGATGTTTTTCTTCAGAAGCTTGCTGCTTCTCGGAAACGTGGTAGGACGGAACAAAAGCATTTACTGCTAGCACCTAGGGTTCATACCTCTGATCTTATTACAGAGATCAGCCTTAAGGATTCTGTCATTCAGAAGCTGAATACTCTTGTTTACAAACTTTAGTCTATTATTCAGGTGATTTTCTATACAGCATGATAAATAATGCATGTCCGATTCATATATATTCATGTGAATATGTAATTTTAACTTATATTCAAAATACTTTGTAGGTTCTTGCGTGCGAAAGAACTTGCGGATATCGGGTAAACATGTTGCTGCCGATACATTCTTTGTAGAATGTAAATTCAAATATTGATTGTAATTAACAAGTCATCTTTATTTTAATGTACAGGCGAAATTGGACTTCAGTGAATCTTTCTCTCATCTAAACCATGAAACACGAGAAAAACTGCAATCTGAATTCTTTGAATTGGTATACTCCCTTATTTCTGCCAGTCGGTCACAGCCAAAAGATTGTGAATCTGATGATGATATTGTACAGGTAATGTCTTTTTACAAAGAATATCAACACTAACATACTGTATCGTATATGAACACAAGATTTATTGTTACAGGAGTATCTTTTGGAAGAGGAATTAAGCCTGAGGAAGCAACAGGAAGAAATGTGGAAGATTGAAGAACTAAAGCGTATGGAAAAGGTTTTTTACAATGGTTTGATAGACGAGACGAAACGGCCGTTCGAAAGGGAAGAGCAATTGAAGATTGCACGGGAGAATAAGGAAAGCTTTTTCCGTTTTCATAATTCAGAACATTGGAAGAGAGCAAAGGCAGACATGCAAGCTGAGAAGAGGAGTAAAAAGGACGGTCCTGAGTATAAATATTACTGGTGTGAAGAATTTAGTAAAGCGGTAAAAAAAAGAACACCTCCTGTCGGCTGTCATCGTCAACCAGATATGTCTGATGAACTAGAACATGTTCAACCTTGGGTGGAGGTATAAAAATAAATTTTCCATACTTGGTTATTTACGTGTAATGATAACGCCTTATTTATTTAAAACAAAAAATATATTTATAAGGTATAAGGAACCTAAGAAAATTATTAAAATAAAAATTGCTGTGTGAAAAAGATGAAAATAAGCTAAAAATCTTAAATAGAAGCTATTTCTTTTTTAAACTTTGTCTTTTCTGGAATTTATTTTTACAAAACTATTTAAATACACAAAATAAGCTACTTTAATAAAGGCACTTTGGCTAAATTACAAAAATAAGCACTTAGCAATCTCAAATGCTTAACACTTACCAATCTCAAATGCTTAACACTTGTGGCAATGTAGCTTATAAGTAAAAGCAATAAGCTGTTACAAGCTAAAAAGCTGAATATGGTACAGGCCACAATGGCCAACTTTGCAGGCCTGTGGGGCCCACTAGGGGGATTGGAACCCCAAACTTAAGGTTGATCCAATAAACTTAGCTTATTGGCAAATCAAAAAGCCAAAAGTTGACCCCTGGGTCCCTCAAACAAACACAGGAGAGGGCATGGAAGTTTGGCACAAAAACTGAGTATACAGTGTTCACTAATGAAATGGACCAACTTAATCCTACTTGCAGGCCTAATAAATAAGTTGTAAACAAAAAAAATAAGTCTTGGTCCTTAAAGTTTGGCTTATTGGCTTTCCAAAAAGCCAATAACCAAGAGGTGGGGCCCACTAGGGTGGTCAGGACATTCAATTGAAAGTTAGGCAAAATTTGTGACTGCCCTGGTGCAGGGCAAGCTTAAGGCCTGCAGGCCTGTTAAACCAGGGAAATAAGCCACAAAAAAAAATCTCAAAAATAAGCATTTAGTGGGATTCTAAAGTCTAAGTGGGGGACTATGACATGTAGAAAGCTGAAGGTCCAACTATTATCCTAAAAATCATGAAAATTCATCCAAGATTTGGATTTTCTGCACAAGGTGCAATTTTTACTTTTTGAGATTTTTTGCTTAGTTTGACTACTATGGTGAGTTTAGATCTTAATCTAATGACTTAGAAACTATGCAGAGGATAATGCCTTATTTATTTATTTATTTATTTATTTTTCCTAATATAGTTACAATGTTTATGCAGAATCTTTCTCGTTGGAACAGTTCTATCGACAGAGTTAATTTTTCTGATGACTACGACGACTTTCTTGGTAAGCCGGGTCCCCTTCGTTGTACATTTCCTTGGTCCAAAGAACTAGTACGTGTTGATCGGAGGTTCTGGGAGAGCTTAGTTTGTTTAGATCCGCCTAAAAAAGGCTGGCTAATGGATGAGGTGAATGTCTTGTAATTGTTTATTTACAGATATCGTTAATATACAGTGTTACATTTATCCTATGTCACATGAACTATTTTTTGTTCTTTTAACAGCACATAGAGCTTTGGGTTGAATACATGTTGCATTTCAGACCCGATGAAGCTGATTGGGCTATGGTAACGGCATACTTTGTTCGGCTGATCTTACAGGACTTCGTCCCCGTTTGGTATGATAATGGAGATAAGTACAAAATCCACTGGGCCGATGTTGAGCAGGTATTACTTGTATTCATCCAGTGTGTGTACAAATAATGATTTAACGAGCCTTATATAATATTTATCGAGCCTTATATAATATTTATTGAGCCTTATATAATATTTTTTTTTTGTTTTTTTTATCTTCACAGGTTTTTATGCCTATCAACGAAAAAGATCAACATTGGTTTGTTGCCCAATTCCATATCAAGACAGGGGTTGTAACTTTTTACGATAGCGGTGGAAAGCATGAACCTGAGTGGCGTCCTTGGTATATAAATATGCGCGCATATCTAGAGGTAAAATTTTATAAATGTAACTAGATAGTACTAGTTAATTATTAGTTACATTTGGTATTTCTTACATGTTTAAAATGAAATACCTAGTCAAGTCTTTAATGTGTATAAAATGGTTGTACACAAGACAACCAACTTATTAAATGTTATATAAGTCAACACCTTAAAGTCTAGTACAATGTAGAGTTAATTCTTACTAAAAGGTTTGGTCTTTGAAATCAATGCAAACCTTATATTTAAACTCTTCTTCTACACACACAATATACCAACCCTACAGTCTTCTACACACACAATATACCAACCCTTGTATTTAAACCCTCCAATGTCTGACAAAATATCCATTGAAGTTCAAATGGACATTGTGCGTAGGCTTCCTGTCAAACGCATACTTCAATGCCGTAGTGTCTCAAAGACTTGGAAGTCTGCTATCGACACTTTATATTTCACTGTTAAATCCGGTGTTCGGCATGCCAATCATTTCCCGTATGTTTTACAATATCGTCAAGGTTTTAAAGGTTACATGCATTATGTGTGTCAGAATTTTGGTTTCACACCTGTTCCTACAAACCTCTCTTTTTGTGACTTGAAACCAATCGGTTGGTCACACGGCGTTTGGGCTTTTTCTTATGGGCCAATTCTCCCACACTATATGGCCTTTGTTTGGAACCCATCTATCAGAATATCTTTTGAGACTCTCATTCCTTATCTTACCACTGCACAAGCCTATGAAAAGCGTCTGTTGGCTTTTGGGATTCGACCTGACAACCTGGACCCAACTTTTCTGAAAATTTCTTACCCATTCGATCCTGAATATCCATGGTGTGTGTTAGTTTTCTCCTTCAACTCTAAACAATGGAAGATTTTAGAAACTGAGTGTTTGCCTCGTCAATCAATCCGACTGAAAAAGTCTAGTCAAGCTGTGGTTAATGGCCATATCTTCTGGTGTGCTTATGAAACTTTGTTTGCTAATGATGGTAGCGAGTACAAGAGATATATGATGGTGTCTTTTAACTTGGTCACACACCGTTTCCATGTCTTAGACATACCAGCCCAGTTGTTAGTCCAACTTCCTGTACCGTTCTATGTTTCTAACCTTAGAGATAATGTTGTGGTTTCTGGAAACTTAAATGTAGAGGTCCAATTTGTTTTCTGTATATGGATATTAGAGGTGGTTGGCGGATCCATAGAATCCTTTCAGTGTCTCATTAGCATTCCTACTCCTTTTCCATTGAAATTAATTGGATTTGACAACACGAACAACCCGATACTTGAAGTGCATAACCCGGATGGGTATGTTATGAATCTTGTCATCTACAATGTTTCTTCCGGGACCTTTCTGTATGTTTGTGCTGAGGGAAATTGTGCATCCTTTTTCATCAATCCCAACTGCGAGTCACTCATTCTGCAAACTCATGAAGTTAAGGATGCGTATTAGATTGTTGGATGTAGCGTCCCATTTGTGTGCCATGTTGTAGTTGGTGTTTGTCACCTTTTAATTATGTTGGAATGTTGTTTAGTATATCGGTTGTTATCTCATTAATGCTTATCTTTTGTACTCCGTTAATGTATCTAAATGAAACATTTTATGTTTGTTCTTGTGCGTATATTATTTATGTTATGCAATATTTTATCGTCATGTTGTGTTTTTTTTTGTTGTAACTGCTGTGAATCCATGTACAGGACTACAGGCTGGACTTCCGATTGTACTAGAACAAGCCAACGTCTTCGAGATGAAGGGTATAGACCCTACAACATATGCCATCACATTCAAGAATGCAAAAAATGTTCCATCTCAAGGAGGCCTTTTTGGTAACTGCGGTATTTGGACTTGCATTTTCTTATACCGACTGGCACATGGGAAGTCATTGGATGTTGATAATCCTGTTCAGACCGCGCTAGCCTACCATGAACATATGTCGAGGTTCTTTTACCAGCACCGGGTGTATAGTTGGTAGTGTTGTCAGTTGTGTATTGTAAATGTAGTTTTAAATGTGTATTGTAAATGTAGTTTTAAGTATGATCCCAACTAGTAATTGTATTTTCATACAAGTTTTTATTTTTATTTCTCTTCAAGTATGTATGTTGGGAAACTTTGAATAATGCATGCTTCTTCTTTCGGGTTGACAAATTAAATAGTAAGGCCATTCTTTAACTTTATAAAGTGTTTCGTTGGTTAATTTTTTCAAGCATGTTTATCACTGACTTAAACGTGAATTTTTTGATCGATTGTAGACTTACACGATTCTCGACAATCAATTGGTCAGGTACACTTATTTATATTTTGTATTCACTTATAATGCATGCAAATATCATATTATATTATACATAGTATATTAGTATAGGTAGTCGCCCAACAAATAGTTTAGTCGCCCAAAATAATTCCTCATGAGCCAGTCCTTGTACTTAGGCATTCATAATCCTGTACTTGATCATTGAATTCTGTCATAATTATGCATAAGTCAACTCTTAAAACTCTTAGTTAAGTCTTAAAAAATTAATTTATAGGACAACTTAAGTACATTTGACATACAGTGGGTTGGTTTGTGAAATGAATGATCAAAGTCTTATGTTCTATTTATATCACAAAATTTGTATACTACTTTACACCCAAACTGATCATCAACTTCCTTACATCAAAGAAAAAAAAAATTCTCTATAAATGTCTGAAAATATACCAATTGAAGTCCAAATGGACATTGTTCGTAGGCTATCTCTAAAGTCTGTTGCGCAATGCCGAACTGTATGCAAGATGTGGAGATCTCGCATTGACACAATGCATTTCACTGTCCGGTTCGGGGTTCGCATGGGATCAACTTTCTCCTACGTTATAATCTTTGAGCATAGGTTTAAAGGGTACGCCTGTCTTGTAGACCATGATTTCGCTATGACACCAGTTGTATCGAATATAAGCTTTTTAGGTTTGACACCCCTAGCTTAGTCCCACGGAGTATGTGGTTTTTCGTTTGGACCAATTGTCCGTCATTTCTTGGGGTTTCTTTGGAACCCATCTCTCCACAAATCATTGGGAGCGTATGTCCCCTATTATACTTTGGCTCAAGAGTACGAAAAGCGTCTATTGGGTTTTGGGCTCCGTCCTGACAATCTTGACCCAATCATTCTAAAAATAGCATTCTCATTTGATTCAAATGATCCTTGGTCTGTTCAAATGTTTACGCTGTCATCTAGAGCTTGGCGGGTTTTAGAAAATCAATGTTTGCTTCCTCGTCATTTCAGGATTAAAAAGGCTAGTCAAGCAAACATTGGTCATCACATATACTGGTGTGGGTATGAAAAGTTCCTTTCTGATAATGCAACCTCCTACAAGAGCTATGTTATTGTCTCTTTTGACCTGCTCAGCCTCCGTTTCAGGAGTATAAAAATTCCTGACTAGTTACTCGGTCAAATCCCCTTGCCATTCTATGTGACAAGCCTAGGTGACAAGCTAGTCGTTACTGGCAATATACAAAGTGATGACAACTGTATGTTCTGTATTTGGGTGTTATTAGTAGATGGTGGAACAATATCAGCATTTAGCAATCTACTAACCATTCCTTCACCCATTCCATTGAAATTGATTGGATTTCATGAAAACATTGACCCGATTGTCGAGGTTCCCAGCCAGGAAGGTTTTTCTGCAACGCTTCTACTATACAGGCTGGCAACCGGGGACTTTCAGAGACTCGGTATTGAGGGAGATGCATGATCCTTTTTCATCAAACCCTTTTGTGAGTCACTAATTCTTCAAAACCATGCTGATAGGACAAAGTACTGCGAAGAACTTGTATATCCAGGTCTTGTTGATACGAGACTCAATCTGGGTTGTCATTGAAGGTCATTTGTGTGCTGCTGTTGTGGATGTCAGCCCTGTAGTTAGTTGATGGGCGTTTGGGAGGGTTGTAGCTCATTTGTGTGCTTTTGTTGTGGATGTCAGTCATGTAGTAAGTTAATAGGTGTAGGTTATTAGTTGATGTATGGTATGTCCCGTGTCTTAATGTTGTTGTAGTAGTTGATGTCTTTTTGTGATCGATCATGGTGTAGATTATTAGTTGAAGTATTGTATGTCCCGTGTCTTCATGATAGTCGATTTAGTTGAAGTCTTTTTGTGATCGATCATGTTTAAACGCTAGTTTGTTTAAACTTTTGTATAATTAATTATGTATGTTGAAATGAATTTAAATTTATGTCACTGATAGGTGTTTATTATGTAGAAATGAATTTAATTAATAGACACTTATATATATTATGAAAATATCATAATATATAATACATATTAGACAAAATAAGTTCTTTTTAACATACACACAGAGTACGAAACTGACAATAAGCATTAAGTTCTAAGACACATAACTAAATGAAACATAAACTAGAAATCATCCAAGTGATGCGGATTATATGATTCCGGGTAAGCGTTTAGGTTAATGACAGAAGAAGATGAGGCACCGGCCCAGACCGCGTCACCCTCGTAAAGGTTGGTACATTCTTCATCCATCCAGTCTAAGTCATCCCAATCCTCGTATATTCTTCCATTTTGAAAATACTCCTCGTCAAAATCCGTATTCGGCTGGTCTGTAACTTCTGTCTCGTTACCTGTATTCGGCTCGACTGTCACTTGACTTTGATTAGCTGACTTACGCTTACGGCCTCCTATAGAATCCAAAACTGCTTTACCATTATCTGATCTAGGCAATGGTTGCATACAAGCTTCACGCGTGTGGGATTTGCAGCCACACCTGCCACACTGTTTAACTTTCGGCTCCTCATTTTTTGAGGGGATGCGGTCTTTGTTCTTTGGTCTTCCTGATTGTCGCTTTACCATCAACGGAGGCTTAAGCTTTGGCAAGTTACCTGGATCATGCCAATTTGGCTCATCAGGCAAAGGAAATACCATTTCATGATATGTTCCTTTGAGGTTGGTTTTAGTAAACCATGGTAACGCCCATTGGTTACAGTTAGTCAAACCTTCTGCTCTATACACGGCACACACATGACCACATGGTATACCTGAAAGTTGCCATTGCCTGCAAGTGGAAATTAATGAAATGCCATTCATGGAGAAATATATTGTTGCTTAATAAAAAAAGGTTTGTAGTACATACCTACAACTGCAATCCCTTTTTAGAAAATCAACAATATGAGAATTATAAGGGTCTGTTACTTGGTACACGACACACATGGCGATGCCTTTAACTTCCCAATTTTCACTTTTGTACATCCTTTTTTCCAGCTTCTTAGCGGCCCAGTTTGTAAGTTCAAATTCCGGTGCGTCTAAACAATTGAGTAGAAAAAATAAATATTGTAAGAGTTAGACACTAAAAGTTACTGACGAAATACAATCATTAAGTTTTTACCTATATATTTTTCGCGACGGTCACAATACCAATATTGTAAAAGCCTTCTATAATATTCCATGAGCATCGTGATTGGAACTCTTCTAACTAGTCTAGTTAGAGCATTGATTGATTCTGCACTGTTTGAAGTCAAGTAGTTGTATCTATTTGCTGGGCAATATGCTCTTGACCATTTTTCAAACCCTGCTTCTTCAAGTTTTTTTACCGCCTGAGGCCTTTTAGCACGTAGCTCTGATATAGTTCTTTGAAAGACTTCAATACTATAAGCTTTGCATGCCTTCCAGAATAAATACCTCACTAGTTCGCCTTTTAAATTGCAATTCATCATCAAGTGCCGACAACAATTACCGTGAAAGCTTTCTGGGAAAACTATATTACAAGCTTGAATTATAGATTGATGCCTATCAGAAATGATAGCCAAACCAGGAATAACACCGATACACTCTTTCAACTTCCTCATAAACAATGTCCATGATTCACCCATCTCTCCCTGACACACACCAGTAGCAATTGGAATAATCTGGTTGTTACCGTCCATACCAACAGCAAGCAAGTTGGTTCCTTTATATTTCCCTTTTAGATGCGCTGCATCAATTATTAACAATGGCCGCATGAAGGCTATAAAGCTCCTAATCTGATTGAGTAACCATATATTAGTATAAGCTTATAATACAATTTCTAGAAGTATATGAATATTTATATGAAAATTATTAATAGAAACGAGGCTTACCGCAACACCAAATGCTATGAATACCAACTTAAATCTTCCCGCGGCATCAGTTTCCATGTGTGTTACCGTTCCAGGATTTGCCAACTTTAAGTTATGGCAATAATAAGGCAACTGCTCAAACGAATCTTCTGGTTCCCCGTTCAACAACTCAAATGATAAGTTCCTTCCACCCCAAACGCGTTTGTAAGAAACGTCTATTTTCCAATCAACCCTAAGGTCAGTTTGTATGTCCCTAACCCTATATACCCTGCTATGATCTTTCATTTTCTCGTACAGTAACTGACTTAGTAATTTCATGGTAGCATTACGATGATTAGGACAAAATTCGGTCCGTGAACATGTGTGAACGTCATGTACTATTGATACATAGAATTGTGCACCCACATTCACTTTCCGTGTGTATATTCTCCATGGGCAAGCTTCTTTTGTGCACCGAACGCTGTACCTTGTTGGTTCAGATTTAATAACAACGTATTCAAACCTTTCTATTAGTGATTTCTTTCCGATGTTAAACATGCAATCTGCCTTATTAACAAATTCCCTATACTTATAAAAGGTTGTATCATTCTTACAAGCGTTTATGCTTCTGTCAATGCATTTGATCACTGAATTTGGGGCTTTGGGAGGGAGGGGCATATGTTTAAAGGAGTTTTTTTGCCATATAAGAAGCGAATCATTTTGGTTGTTAAAGGAATATGCTTCAACCTTTGGGGTGGGATGATTAAAAGGTTCGGGTAACAACGGAATATTAAGATCGATTGATAAATTATTAGAAGCATAAGATGATTTTACCTCTAAAGGTCGGTCTTTTGTTGATATGAATAGTTTCTGAACTTGGTCTTTGTTACTGCAAACATCATGTATGGAGTATTGCACGTCATCATCATCCACAATGTCCAATGACATTGTTCCATCTTTGTAAAATAACCTGATGTCAGCATTTCCTTTCCCTTTAGCGGCGTCCACCTTTTTCTTTACATACGCAAGTAGATTGTTGTAACTGATGTCTTTAGGTAGTTTAACAGCATGCTTTGCACATGGATGTACTAGTATTACCTTAAACTTACCACTTTCCTCATCATCCATATTTTAATTTGTTGTTTTTTCCAGCTTCCTAGCATGAATAAAATCCTATTGTAATAAACCCACAGTTACATTGATATACAATTAAACACTTAGTTAGTTTCTATCAACCACCATTTGTACTTCTACATTTAAATTGTTGTACTTACATGGAATTTATTAATATATTCGCCCAAAGACCATAACATAAAGTCTTGACTGGTCGCCCAAGAAAAGTTTAAGTTGGCTAATGCATACACATTTATTGGGGATTTATTGCATTGAACCTCCATTTGTACTTCTACATGCAATTTGGTCAACTTTTGAGACCATAAAATAAAGTCTTTTGTAAATTTTATATGTAGAAATGTCTAAAGGTAAACATATATATTATGATAATGTTTACACCTCTAAAAGTTACTAACTATTATTTTAATTTTCTATGTAGAGACGAAAACAGACCCTTTCAATGTTGACGAGAAGGAAGTAGTCGTTGTTGAAAGGTTGAATGAAATTGATGTGGAACCTGTAAAAGAAACATGTGAGGAGCCGCTAAAAGAAAGTGAATTACAGGAAATTTACGCGGATGCATTTTATGAGGAAAGTCACGAGTATGCTAATGAGGATCATGAACGACAAACAATACAAGACGAGGAAGCATTAATGGAAATACTAGCCGAAGAGGATAGGGCTGAAAGAGAAATGGAGGAGAGGACCAGGCAAGATCGAGAATTTGACGATTTGCTGTGGAAGATAGAGTATGGGATAGCGGAAACGGAAGACTTTGGGAATTACCGTTATGAAAAAACTGGGATGTGCTACTTAAAAGAATGAAAGGTCCCATCCATTAACTGTTTTTATTTCAATATTTCCGTAACTTGTAATGAACTTTCGTTTGTAAAATTTCCTGCACTTGTAGCATGTTGTTAAATTTCTTGCACTTGTAACATGTTTTTAAATTTCCTGAACTTGTAACATGTTTTTAAATTTCCTGAACTTGTAATGCATCATTGCGAATTTGTTGTTTTCATGCACTTATGGTTTGTTGTAGCCTATTGTAAAATTACAAGCATTGTAAAGTGTAGACCACAATTTCTTGTTTTAAAAAGTTGTTTATTAATTTGATTCCATTTACTTTAGGCAGGTCGCCCAACAATAGTTAACTTACCCAACAACCTATTGTACTAGTTCATTTAGTGTCTTATACCATCAAATGTACTTGGGTATTTATGTTGAGGTCCAATATAAATATGTAAACACTATATCCACATTGTTGTAAAACATCAATTTCTCACAATACATAATTCACAACAAATAATCTCAAACAATGTCTCGCAAAGACTTCTCCCAACAATTCCCAACTCACCGCAACTTCTCGCAACAATTCCCAACTCACCGTGACTTCTCCCAGTAATCCCAAGTCACCATGACTTTTCCCATCAATTTTCATGCTCCAGCATGATACCGAATGAACCGGAGAACACTCCACCAGAAGACATCTTTCCGGTATTCATACCGGATAATGAACCGGTGCCCAATCCACCTGTTGTCAAACAACAACCCGATCAACCGGTCAACAATCCACCGGTGGCAAACCAACCCATTTGGAGAGGGTTATCTGATGAAGAACTGTTTCAGCAAGATATGCAAGAATTGTTACGTGTTGAAGCAGAGGAAGCAGATGCGGCAAGAGCTCTTGAAGAGTACTTAAGAGCTAAACAAGCTCGGAGAGACCATCGTTGTGTATGGCGAATTGAAAATGGATTGCCCCGTGTGCCTACCAGTGAGGACGATTCGAGTGCCTCTTATTCGAGTCACGAGGGATATGTGTCGGATGATTCGTTTTTTTAATTTGTGTTTTCATCTTAGGTTTTCTATGATATGTATCTTTTGGGTATTATCCACGGCTACTGGTTATGTTTTTTAATTTGTGTTGTGTTTGTTATATTAATGCTATAAGTATGTTTGCAACTACATATTGTGTTGTGCTTGTGATGAGTGTCTAAATACTCATCATTTTATACAATCTGAACTGCCAAAACATCCAAAAACACTCAAATATGCATCATAATACTAAAAATATCACAGGAATGTGTTTTATATGTTTCAGATGCAAAATAATCAAAAACAGATGAAAAATGAACAAAGTTTGCATAATTGGCAGTTTCAGTCCCTCAACTTTCAAAAATTGTCAAATCTTGTCCCTGGTTATTCTAAAAACTTGAAAAAGTCACCAAAGGTCCTTTTAAATCAAAAAGTTACATAATAAGTCCTTTGGTGCAAAGTTTCACAAAATGTCAAGTTTAGTCCCTAAACTTTGAAAAATGACAAAAATGGTCCCTGGGATATTAAAACTTTGAGGAAAACAAATTTTGTCCTTGTACTTCTCATATATGGCAGGATTGGTCCTTGATTGCAAGTTTGGTGAAATTACAAAACAGGTCCCTGAAGTTTGGTGATTTGGCAGATATAGTCCTTGGAAATTTAAAAGTGGAAAAATCATCAAAGGTCCATGTACTATTCATCATATGGCAAAACACACCCCCTGAAATACTTTGGATGAATGCCAAATTACACCCCTCAAAATTCAGGAAATTGCATAATTGGTCCTTGTGAATTTACAAACCAAACCGGACCCTTAATAATATCACAAACCAAATCCAAGTCCAATCCATATCCTATCAAACCCACTCCCTCTGTTTTTGGCCCAAACACACAAAAGGCCACCATCCCTTTTATAATACCAGGGTCAAACATTGACCCTGAGTCAAATACCGGTCAAACCCACTCCCTTTCCCCTCCCAGGTGGGCCTATCAACTGCACCCGGTTGACTGGTTGTTTTGGGAGGAGTCAAAATTTGGCGCCGTTGCCGGGGAGGTTGTTGCGTATTTCAAAACGTTTTAGGTTTAGTGGTTTTCAAAACCCCTCCTGTACAAATATCACCACTTTGTAAATTTTTGTGAAAATCAAAATCATATCTGAAAAAGTTCATTCACACTTTTCCTGAAGTGTTAAAAACACCAAAAAAATCATAAACAACAAAACAAACTGTGAAGTTAAATTACTTCGTTTACTTTAAGTTTACAACCTGAAACAGTTGGTATAAGGTAAGTTATGACATTAAATTGCGAACTGAAGAGGGATCCATTTATTCCCTCCCGCCAGCCTACGAGTAATCTTAAAGGAACGATTTCGGTTAACGAATCAGTTCCAAAAATATTGTCCAAGTTTTTTCACCCATACACGAAAAGCCAAATACATTTTACTGTGAATATAATTACATAAAATCTTACCACCGCAAACCAAGGCAGAACACCTACCAACTGGGGGTGTGAACATAATAAGTTCCCAAACTTAAGATAAAAACTTGCCATTGTATCCCTGTGAGTGGTGTACCTTTTTCAAAGAAGCCATTCACTTGCGATTATTGGATTTAAGTTCACTGTGGTTTTGCCTCGATCTTGTTTTGAAAATTGATTTTAGTGCATGCGCACTCGTTCACAAACAAAGAATAAAAAACAGAAAAACGTACCCGAGTTACGTACTGTTGAAGAAGAACACTCACTAAAAATGAACGACGAGCCCCCAATCCCTCCTAAGGAGGATGTAGTTCCTGACACCCGAACTATGGAGGAACTATGTCAATCCACCATGCACGGGAGGGGTGGACCCATTGCACCACTCACAATTGGAGCCACGGATTTTGGACTGAAACACAACATGATACAACAAGTCCAGAATTCGTGTCAGTTCCATGGTTTGCCGGGTGATGATGCTAACAAGCATCTTGATAAATTTTTAATCGTCACCCAGAGCATGAAACAAAATGGCGTCACCGAAGACGGCCTGCGTTTATACCTGTTCCCCTATTCTCTCACTCATCATGCAACTGCTTGGTTCGATCGACTTCCTAAGAATTCGATCTATACCTTTGATGAGATGGTTACTAAGTTCTTGGCTAAATATTTTCCACCATCCATGGTTACAAAGCTGAGAAATGATATTAGTAACTTCAGACAGCTTCCCGAAGAGTCCTTATTTGAGGCATGGGAATGCTACAAACTTGCTATTGATCGATGTCCTAATCATAACATGCTTCTTGTCACCATTATTGATACCTTCTATAATGGTTTGACACTTCGTCATCGTGACACCATCAATGCTGCTGCTGGGGGCACCTTTATGAAAAGGACCCCCGAAGAGTGCTATGGCTTAATTGAAAACATGACTGCCCATTATAACTTTTGGGACTCCTCTGCAGAGAGGAATGACTCATGTAAGTCAGTCACTCCGGCAAGTAATGAAATAGCTGCTCTTACCAAAAAGTTTGATGATTTGTCTGCTGCGGTTCTCCGAATTCACCAGACAAATCACAATCAGCAGAATAAAACTATCAGTTGTGAAACATGTGGTGGTCCACACCCATATCATGAGTGCCCAGCCTCCGGTGGCTTCACTCAAGAGAACGTATTCGCAGCCCAAGGTTCCTACAATACGGGAGGTAATTCCTACCAACCGCAAGGGGACCGAAATCTGTTGAGCTATCGTTCCAATAACTACATTGGACCACCAGGGTTTAATCAACCCCAGAACCAAAATGGTCAAAATAGAAACCAGAACTTTAACCAGAATCAGAACCAAAACCGAATGAACCAAGGTTTTAACAACCAAGGGAATTTCAACTCTGGTCAACACCAGGTTCAAAACAATCAAAACCAAGGAAACTATAACCGTAATCAAGGTCAGAACAATTACCATCAGGGTAATTTTCAACAAAACCACTTCCAGGGTAATAACAACCAGCAACATGGGAATTTCCAGAACAATCGGGCTCAAAATTTTCCAAATCAAAATCAAGCCATTGTTCCAACTGGACCATCATCTGATGAGTTATTAAAACAGTTTATGAAATCCCAAGATGAATTAAACAAAGTGCTGGTTAGTCAAATCTCTGAATTGAAGAAGTCTTTAAATGATCGACCATCGGGCTCAGGTATTTTACCTAGCAACACGATCGCTAATCCGAGGGGCGATGCAAAGGCGATCACCACAAGAAGTGGAATTTCTTATAAAGGACCCACAACTCCTTCTACCACTTCTCCTGTCCAGGTAGAGGAATGTGATACTGAGGATACTACGGATACGATACTTCCTACTAATAACGGAGGTACCACTGACATCCCTCCTCCAGTTGTCCCGGTCCCGACTCCCCCTAAAAGAGTCATGTTTGAAACTCCCAAAGGTCCTGTTGAAATACCAAAAGCCAACCCAAAACCATCGATTCCACATCCCTCACGATTGCAAGACCAGAAGCTCCGTGAAAAAGCTAATCATCAGATGGAAAGATTTTTCCAAAATTTCCAAGTACTACACTTTGATATTAGCTTCGCGGATGCTCTCATATTAATGCCCAAATTTGCATCGACAATCAAAAACTTACCGGGAAATAAAGAGAAACTCTTTGAAATGGCACGAACTCCACTCAACGAAAACTGTTCCGCAGTTCTGTTGAAACAGCTTCCCGAGAAGCTAGGATACCCCGGGAAATTTCTAATACCATGTATTTTCCCGGGGATGGTTGAGTGCTTTGCCTTGGCCGATCTTGGCGCAAGCATCAACTTAATGCCCCACTCAGTTTGGAAAAAGCTTTCTCTTCAGGCACTTACTCCCACATGCATGACTCTCGAGCTTGCAGACCGTTCAATTTCACGTCCCCTCGGTATTTCCGAGGACGTATTTGTAAGAGTGGGAAAGTTCCATTTTTCGGCAGACTTTGTCGTTGTTGATTTTGATGCAGATCTGAGAGTTCCTCTCATTCTTGGGAGGGGATTCTTAAGGACGGGTCGTGCATTAATCAATGTGTTGGATGAGGAAATCACATTACGAGTTGGCAATGAAGCGATAACGTTCAACCTTGATCAAACCTCGAGATACTCCTCGAATTATGATGCTAAATCGGTCAACCGAATTGATGTCATTGACATTGCATCCGAGGAGCATGCTCAGGAAATCCTTGGATTCGCTGATAGTTCTCCGAGTGGAAATCCCACTCCCTCTTCTCACCCCATAATCGCTAATTCTTCTCCTTCCCTCACCCCGTTTGAGGGAAGTGATTTCGTCCTTGAGGAATTAGAGGCCTTTCTCAAAAGTGATTCAGTTCCCGAAGGAATTGATAACCAAGAGATTGACCCGGAGAGGGATATATTTCTCCTTGAGAAATTATTGAACAAAGATCCCTCTCCCATTCCTGTTCTACCTCCACAACTTCATAACGCGGAAGTCAAATATGTTGAGAAAAATGATGATTTCCCCGAGGTCGAACTTAAGGACCAGCCTCCTCATCTAGAATATGCATTCTTGGAAGGTAACGATAAGTTACCGGTCATTATTGCGAAAGACTTAAAGGATGAGGAGAAAACCGCGCTGCTTAAGGTTTTAAAGTCCCACAAGCAAGCAATTGCTTGGAAACTCTCAGACATAAAGGGTATTAACCTGGATTTTTGTACACACAAAATCCTAATGGAAGAGGACTTTAAACCTGTTGTGCAGCATCAAAGAAGGGTAAATCCAAAAATCCACGAAGTTATCAAAGAAGAAGTTATCAAACTTCTCGATGCGGGATTGATTTACCCTATATCAGACAGTCCTTGGGTTAGCCCAATACATTGTGTTCCAAAAAAGGGTGGCATCACGGTTGTCACTAATGAGGATAATGAGTTGATACCAACTCGTTTGGTTACAGGGTGGCGAGTATGTATCGATTACAGAAAGCTTAACGAAGCCACCCGCAAGGACCATTTTCCTCTGCCCTTTATGGATCAAATGCTCGAAAGACTAGCGGGGAATGAGTATTATTGCTTCCTCGACGGCTTCTCGGGTTACTTCCAGATTCCCATTGTTCCTAACGATCAAGAGAAGACTACCTTCACATGCCCTTACGGGACGTTTGCCTATCGTCGCATGCCTTTTGGGTTATGCAACGCTCCGGGCACTTTCCAGAGATGCATGATGGCTATTTTCCATGACATGATCGGGAAAACCATGGAGGTATTCATGGATGACTTCTCAGTCATCGGGAATTCTTTCGACTCATGCCTCTCCCATTTAGAAAAGATGCTTCAACATTGTGAAGACACTAATCTTTGTCTAAACTGGGAGAAGAGCCATTTTATGGTTAAGGAGGGCATTGTCCTCGGCCATAAAATTTCAAAAAGCAGGATTGAGGTCGATAAGGCCAAAATTGATGTTATTGCTAAACTGCCTCATCCCACCACTGTTAAAGGAATAAGGAGTTTCCTTGGCCATGTCGGGTTTTATCGGAGATTCATTCAGGATTTCTCTAAAATAGCCCGACCATTGACTCATCTTCTTGAAAAGGAAGCTCCTTTCATTTTTTCCCCCGAGTGCATCGAAGCTTTTTCTACTTTAAAGAAAAGGCTCACCGAGGCACCGATCCTTGTTGCCCCCGACTGGGACTTACCCTTCGAACTTATGTGCGATGCTAGCGACTTCGCTATTGGTACAGTTCTGGGGCAACGCAAAACAAAACATTTTTAGCCAATACACTACGCAAGTAAGACCATGAGTGAAGCTCAAACGCACTATACCACCACAGAAAAAGAATTATTAGCTGTGGTATATGCCTTTGAGAAATTTAGGTCTTACTTAATCCTAACCAAATGCGTGGTGTACACGGACCATTCGGCTTTGAAATACCTGTTCACTAAACAGGACACAAAGCCAAGACTGCTCCGTTGGGTCCTGCTCCTTCACGAATTCGATATACTCATACGCGACAAAAAAGGAGCAGAGAACCTTGCTGCTGATCACTTGTCCCGGTTAGAGAATCCTCATCAGGATATTCTCGAGAGAAAAGAAATTAATGAAACTTTTCCTCTGGAGACTCTTAATCTAATCTCTACCCGGGATGATGCTACTACCCCATGGTTTGCCGACTTTGCAAATTACCATGCGGGAAATTTTGTTGTGAAAGGGATGTCGTCCCAACAGAAAAGAAAATTCTTTAAAGATGTGAAACACTACTTCTGGGACGACCCCTACTTGTTCAAAATCTGTGCGGATCAAGTCATCCGACGGTGTGTCCATGGCCAAGAAGCCATGGAAATTCTTAAAGCCTGTCATGATGGACCCACGGGGGGACATCATAACCCAAACTACACAGCCAAAAAGGTGATTGATTCGGGATTCTTTTGGCCCACAATCTACAAAGACGCCCATGAACTTATCAAAACCTGTGAAGCTTGCCAGCGTCACAGAAATATTTCCAAAAAGAATGAGATGCCACAAAACGCCATCCAAGTCTGTGAAATATTTGATATGTGGGGCATTGATTTTATGGGGCCATTCCCGTCTTCACGAGGGAATAAATATATACTTGTGGTTGTCGACTATCTGTCAAAATGGGTTGAGGCAAAAGCCTTACCTACCAATGATGCCCGAGTAGTCGTTAAATTTCTGAAGTCTCTCTTTGCTAGATTCGGAACTCCTCGTGCCATTATCAGTGATCGTGGCACACACTTCTGCAATGAACAATTTGCAAAAGTGATGTTGAAATATGGTGTAACTCACTGTCTTTCAACTGTATACCACCCACAAACAAGTGGGCAGGTGGAGGTCTCGAATCGGGGTATCAAGAGAATTCTGGAGAGGACGGTTGGAGAAAACCGTGCCTCTTGGTCGGATAAGCTGGATGATGCATTATGGGCTTTTCGCACTGCTTACAAAACACCCATCGGGTGTACTCCATATAAGCTAGTGTACGGGAAGGCATGTCATCTTCTGATCGAATTAGAGCATAAGGCCTACTGGGCCTTGAAACATGCAAATTTCGACCTCCACACAGCGGGTGATCACCGCAAGGTTCAACTAAATGAATTAAATGAACTTCGTGATCAAGCTTATGAGAATTCTTTAATTTACAAAGAAAAAACCAAGAGGATACACGACTCTAAAATCAAAAACCGTGTTTTCAACATCGGTGACAGAGTCCTTCTCTTCAATTCACGATTGAAGATATTCTCAGGAAAGCTTAAAACCCGTTGGTCTGGGCCATTCACTGTCACAAAAGTATTTCCATACGGAACTGTTGAATTATCTCAACCTGACGGTTCCAACTTTAAAGTGAATGGCCATCAGTTAAAGCACTACTTTGGAGGGGATGTACCACAAATGGTTGTCCCAGATCTCCAAACTTTCCCCACGAACCAATGAATTCGGGGATCGAGTCAAGCTAGCGACTCGATGAACAAAAACAGTAGCAACAACATGGGTTTCCACCCATGTCTCTGACTTCTTTCTACTTTCTAACACCCTAGTGTGGGGGAGTGGCCGTCCCCTGCAGCTATTTGAAATTTATATATCTAAAAAAAAAATGTGTGATTGTATGTAAATATGAATAAAGTGAAAAATAAAAAATGATATTTTCACAGTTAGCTTATAATATTATCTGTTCAAATAGTCGGCATAATAGCCGGGACTTTGAATATTGAGGACAATATTCAATTCTAAGTGTGGGGGAGGGGGGGGAGGGGATTCTAGCGAATTTTATCATATTATATCTTCTACCCCCATTTTTGGCCCAAAATTTTCAAAATTTTTTTCACTTTATTGCAAAATTTTTGTGGTAATCAGTCCGCCATGTCTAAACGACAAAAGGATTGGCTAATCCAGGAGCAAACGGTTCTTGGTAAAGATATCTCAAACCCGTTGATGGCTTGCAATTTGCCCAAAATTGTATGGTAAATCAACTCGCCATATCCCAATAAGTGAATGAGTTGGCTAGCCCGCAAGATTATGGCTTGTGGTAAAGGCCGTGGAAAAACCATAATTGGTAATCAGCTCACCAAAATGTTGACTATTCCATCAAGAGTTGGCTAGTCCAGAAGCAAACGGCTTTTGGTAAAGACAAATCAAATCCGTTGACAGCCGGTGGTTTGCTCAAAATCACATGGTTATCTGGTGGACCATAGTTCTTACTTGAATCGATACATCTGGCTACTCCAGAAGTGATGAATTTTGGTAAAAAGTTTTCAAATCCATCAAGTTTTTCTCAAAAGATTGCTAGGGACTAGCAATGTTTTAGTGTGGGGGATTGATGAGTGTCTAAATACTCATCATATAATATCAATCTGAACTGCCAAAACATCCAAAAACACTCAAATATGCATCATAATACTGAAAATATCCGAGGAATGTGTTTTATATGTTTCAGATGCAAAATAATCAAAAACAGATGAAAAATGAACAAAGTTTGCATAATTGGCAGTTTCAGTCCCTCAACTTTCAAAAATTGTCAAATCTTGTCCCTGGTTATTCTAAAAACTTGAAAAAGTCACCAAAGGTCCTTTTAAATCAAAAAGTTACATAATAAGTCCTTTGGTGCAAAGTTTCACAAAATGTCAAGTTTAGTCCCTAAACTTTGAAAAATGACAAAAATGGTCCCTGGGATATTAAAACTTTGAGGAAAACAAATTTTGTCCTTGTACTTCTCATATATGGCAGGATTGGTCCTTGATTGCAAGTTTGGTGAAATTACAAAACAGGTCCCTGAAGTTTGGTGATTTGGCAGATATAGTCCCTGGAAATTTAAAAGTGGAAAAATCATCAAAGGTCCATGTACTATTCATCATATGGCAAAACACACCCCCTGAAATACTTTGGATGAATGCCAAATTACACCCCTCAAAATTCAGGAAATTGCATAATTGGTCCTTGTGAATTTACAAACCAAACCGGACCCTTAATAATATCACAAACCAAATCCAAGTCCAATCCATATCCTATCAAACCCACTCCCTCTATTTTTGGCCCAAACACACAAAAGCCCACCACCCCTTTTATAATACCAGGGTCAAACGTTGACCCTGAGTCAAATACCGGTCAAACCCACTCCCTTTCCCCTCCCAGGTGGGCCTATCAACTGCACCCGGTTGACTGGTTGGTTTGGGAGGAGTCAGCTTGTTATATAAATTTCATGTTATGATATGAATATGTTTACAGCTACATATGGTGGTTGATATGAATCTATAAGTATGTTTGACCTACATAGCATTTGAGCAAAGATTTGCTAAACTAAAATCATATACTTATGCAAAAGAAGTTACGAAGTTACACTACATTAGTTTGTTCAGTACACTACATCTAAATATTACATTAAGTTGTCCATACACTTCATCTAAGCTAGACCTACACATACTTACAAGCTATACCAGTGGATGTTCATGTTAATTTTTGGTTTCGGAATATAGAATCTTGTACTTCCACAAGTATTCCGCCATTCGTTCACGATAAGCTAGACCTGCAATTAAAGGTTTGTTTACCTTTAATGGCATATTATGACACAACCGATAAAGGTTTATACAAGCCCATATTCCGCAATCACCATATGAACATCCTTGTGTGGGGACATCCTTTCCACGTTTCCAAGTTAACGTATAACCATCAGCCTGTATGCCTTTTGACTCCAACACACCCTCGTCATTAAGATACTTTGTCAAATACTTTTCAAATGCACTTGGCATGGTGATATTCCACCAGTCTCGTTTTCTTGTAAATTTAGGAAGCGAGTCAAACACTGTCACAACACCAGTACGTATGACAAGCTCACCTGTCGCCCAATGCACTCCAGGTTCATTTATTGGAAAAAGTACCTACATTTTACCAAAAAATAAAATTTTATACACGACAACAATAAAGTTCCAAAAAAAAAATAACTATGGATCAGCTAAGGATAAGTTATGATGACCTTTTCGACATCCGTCCAAGGCAGTGGATACTTTGTACCGTTTGCCCAATAGGGTCGTAGCATATTGTCCATGACAGCAGGACAGAAAAATGCACCGGCCATAGCCCAATCGGTATCTTGTTGTCGGAATGTCCACATCAAGTCAACCTATAGGTCTATATGCTATTGTTTGAATACAGTTGTATGTAAGTTAAGGTATGTTGAAAGTCAGTATCCATAGACAAACAAATTTATAATTGAAAACTATCGATAAATTGTTATACGTACCTCGTCCCTTAGCCATCCAGAGCTACAATCATCCATGGCCAATAAACACTTCCAGAAACGGACATCAGCAACCGTGTCTTCACTACCCCATGGAAACATGAACTTAATGTTCATGTTTGTTTCAACAAAGTTTTGAATCGCAACTGGCACATTCACCTCTTTTCTCTTCGCATTGGGACCTCTTTCCAAGTTCTGAAATAAATGATAAGTGTAGTTAAAGAAGAATGATTTTCTCAGTTTAATCGTAATAGGAAAAGCGAGAAAGAGATCTTCAAAATTTTACATACCTCAACAAATGGTTGCAATGGTGGTAGTTCCAAATGTTGGTCAAAATCAGGCGCGACAGGAGGGGATAATTTTTGATATTTGTTTTTGAATGTACGACTTCGCAAAACTCTAGGAGTAGTGTCCAGAAGTTTGGTATAAGGGGAGTTGTTATATTTCCCTGTTTTCCTCTTGCGTTTATTGGCATTGAAAATGGATCTTACATTATTGACAAGTACAACGTTCACGTCAACCGGGAACGTATTTGGTACCTGCACGAAATTAACCTCATAAAATAATCGTATACTAAATAAAAAATCTGACAAACATTAGGACAAAAAATCTGACTTAGCAAATGAATGCTTAAGCAATCCAAACCACTGCTACAATCTTTGGGCTCAAAAGTTTCTAAGTACTAATAAGCTACAATCTTTGACCCAAATGGACTCAAGGAATCACAAGGTGGGTCCCAATAATGAGTTCAGGGTTGTCTTCTGTAGTTGGGTCAATCTGACTTAGTAATTTTGTTTGATTAGGGTGAATTTAGGGGTAAAATAAGCTATGGGCAAATGGTCTGAGAATGCCAACTAATAAGCTTCTTAAAAAGCCAGTGTACAAAGGGTGAGGCCCATAAGTGAACCTTGGAGGGGTTTGTAAAGTAAGTCTGTTGGGGCTCACCCCCTGATACAGGGCATAAGCTTGCTCTGCAGGCTCAAATAAGACCTCAAATAAGCTGTTAGAAAAAATCATAAAAATATGAAAAAATAAGTACCACAAAGATTACCTACCAAATATTAATGTCTAAAAATTTTAGAGTCTAAAAGTGAAAAATGAGACCTAGAAAAATCTCGACAGACTTGGAAAAACAGATAAGTATGCAATTTGACTTTTTAATGTTTCTTGAAACTTTGACTTTGGTAAGTTTTGATCTGACCCTAATGACTTAAAATGTTGTTATGACCTATAATGCAGCTAAATTAAGCTATATCTAACAATTATACAATGATATCATGCAATCTAAAAGCTAAAATCCTCATAGTGAAGTTTAAATTGAAATTAACACAACATTTGACTATTTATCCTATGTCACATGATTTTTATGACTGAAATATGTTATCTAGACTTAATATGATATACCTCAACCAAAACAAAAACTGAAATACAAAGGAACTCAGTGAATATCTCTGGTCCAAACACCCCTTTTTACAACTACTTATGTGATTTTCAAAGGCTTCTAAAGATTTAGACCATAAAATCAGTTCACAAGGTTGTAATATAGACAATAAATAAAATTTAAATTTAAATAAATATAGAATACCTGAAGGTCATCGGTTTCGGCATCCACGTCAATGCAGATAACTACATCAATGTCCGCAGAAAGTTCTTGTGTTTTTTCGCCCTCGCCGGAAGCTTCTTCTGCTGCCTTTGACAAGTCGACCGACGGTTGTTGTTGCTGTATATGACCCACTTCGTTACCAAATCCTTCTATTTTTTCTGACACCGCATCCTGAGGCAACTCTTATTTTATTGCAGTTTGTTCATCATCCTTTTCTGACACCGCATCCTGAGGCAACTCTTGTTGTATTTCAGTTTCTTCATCGTGCACAACCTTATCCATCAAATCCTTAAATAACAAAAAGTATAAATATTTAGTAGACAATACAAGTATAACGTAAACATTAGTTATTTTTTAACAGTAAAATAAGTTTTAAAGTTAATATGAACGTACAATATTAGGTGTCAGATTGATCCCCTCATCATAAAATTCAGAGAATGCATCATTCAAATTTGGTAAGGAACCACAATCGAAACTATTTGGATGGTCAACTTCCATAAAATGATCAACTGGATCAGATTACACGGGGCAAATGCCTTTCACAACTTGAGTCATAGGACCTGTGTAGCCTTCCGTATCCGTATAAAAGAAGTTATGACCCTCGGGTTCAACAACAGTGGCATTCATAGGAGTAGCAGCATGCAAATAAGGGCAAAGATCCTGCAAAAGAAACAGGAATACAAATTGGTTAATGGTTATACCAAAACAAATTGCTTAATGGTTATACCAAAATAAAACTTGTTGTCATACCTTATTGTCACCACCTATATCTTTTGCATTGTCTTCTTTCCCACACAAGGTCGACTCTTCTGGCTTTTGCGCCTCGGGTTCAACAACACTGTCATTGAGTGGGCAAACATCCTGCAAAATAAACGGAAATACAAAATGGTTGACGGTAATAACAAAAAAAAAAAAAAAAAAAAAAAAAACAATTTCAAATGGACTTAATTATAAATGTTGTATTCATACCTTATTGTCAGAACCTATATCTTCTGCGTTGTCTTTTTTCCCAGAAAAGGTCGACTCTTCTGGATTGTGTATTTGTAAAGCGTTCTCGATCACCTGGATTCTTTTCTTAACAATGTCTAGTTCACGATATAATTCTTTAACATCCACCTCTCCAACACGTTCTTCTATGGATACAACTGATGACTTAATTCCATCAACCTCGTTGAATATGATCCCTATTGTAATTTTCTAAAACACCACCAGCGTCCAAATCAGTGTTACACTCTAGAAGATGTTCATTTACAAACACGGAAGTTTCCTTCACATTCTCTTCTTGTTCACAAGATAACCCACACCCTCCCGCCCCATAGCCGGATACACCCGGTCCATCACCATGTTGATTTGCTCCTCCACTTGGATCATCACCATACAACACACTGCCATCACTATACAACACATCTGGAACTTCATTACATATGTTTTCATCATGTTCAATTCCTTGACCACCAACATTAACTGGTTTAGCCAACAAAGGTGTTGCAACCACAACTTGCAATTGTAGCCCTCTGATATAATCCATGCTACGCGTGTACCACAAACAAAACACCTCGTCATTTCTTAGAACAAACTTCTCCAATGGCTTAAAGCCCTATAGAAACAACAAAGGTTACAGAAAAAAATTATTCAAAACTATAGAAACCACAATTACCAAAATACAAAAAATATACACAGTTTACTTACAGGATCAAATAGAATAGGGTAATGTTTTTTTTCAAAGTTATTAAATTTAGACCAGGCTAAACCACGGGGGGTCTTTGTATGGTCTTTGCACCAGAACTGCACGCTGTTAGGGAAAGTTTCCAAAATCCATATCTGAAATAACCAGCAAAGTGATCTAAACTTAGGCACGAAATATAAGTTTACAAATGTTTAAGTACATATAACTTCTCAATGACAATCTAACTTCTCAAAATGGTTAACCTAGTATTTGCTAACCTATTATAACGTATGATATCTAACTTTTCAACATGACATCTTAGAAATGTCTAAACATATTATAGAATAAAGTTGTTACCTTAAGGGCCCATACAAAGCCATACAGATTGTATGTTTGCTCTTTATTTGGTGAATTTTTTACTTGAGCCTCCTTATTTGGTGATTTACCCGCCTTCTTTCCCGGCTTCTTTGCTTCCACTTCGTTATGCCTCTTTACAACATTCAGAGTCCTTTTATACAAATGTATCCATGTATACTCACCCCATGGATACGAATTCCAAACATCAAAATCCTCAATCATTCTCATAAGATGGTCCGGAATGTAGTACCTTGCTTCCCGACCTATGAATACACAAGTGGCCATAACTAACAAACACACCCTAACAGCATCCTCATCACTTAATGCATCCCACACTTTACCAGGCTTCATCAATGCCAGAAGCTGCTCACCCTTTATTTTCTTAGTCTTACGGGATTGGTTTTCTGGAAATAATCGATCAAATAATGGGCTATGTGATGAGTATGTAAATACTCATCATTTTATACCCATTTAGACTTTAAAAACAGCTAAAAACAACCAAATATGCCGAATTATATTGCAAATATCTTTGGATTGTGTTTTTATGTGTTTTAGGTACAAAATGATTGAAAACGAGGCAAAAGTGAACAAAACCGAGCACAAAATTGGAAAGAGCAAAATTTACGAGTCACGGATATTTGAGCAAGAGTTCAAAGTTCAAGATTTCGAACATTTATTAAAGATTATTGAAGCCCGAAGACTCAAGCCCATTGGACCCGAGATTTTAGTCCCAACAGGCCGAACTTTCAAGCTATTATGCCATAATTATTCATTTTCGTCCAACAGGCCACAAGGCCCATACTTGGCCCATCAAATGCCACTATGGTCATTTAGCTTATAATAAAACCTACTAGTGAAAAAAAAGGGGAGGATGGTCCTGGTGTAAGAAAAAAAAGCAGCAGCCGACACTTTCCTCCTAAATGGAGGTCGGTGACAACTTTCCATGATAGTTAATATATTTTCTTTACATCACACTTATTATCTCATCATCTTTAATTTCATGTGTCTTGTTATTTGCATTAATTACTTTATTATAAATCAACTTGTCTCTTTTATGTTTTTATCCTCTTAAGCACGAAAAACCAAATGAATGGGAAATGAGAATTATTGTTTTACTTTGCTTTAATCATCTACTGTTTAGATAATAGATCAAACATAAAATTTTTGCATCTCCTTTATTATTTAGCTTTCACTGTACACGTTAGTTTTAAATTGATGATTTTTACCTTCCTAAAATTTTTCTTGTTTTAAATTTCATTTTGTTGGTTTTAAAAATTTATTTTCGAAACTTTCAGTTTATAAAATTTAGTAGTTTTATCCTTTAAAAAAATAGTTGTTGGTGGTTGATTTGTGGTTATGGAGCTATCAAAGAAGATTTGGGTATATGAGCTTGTAGATTTGGTATTGACTATAATATGTTTTGGAGTTCATTTTATCCGTAATCTTCGACTTGGTGACTTCTAATTCCTTTTCAATTATCTCTTTTTATTTTTATTATGTTTAGCTTATATTTCATTATCGTCGCTTAATATTTGCTTTTTATTATGTGTGACTAGTCTATTATTTTAGAAATATGCTTTTTATTGTTGGATTAATTGTTATTGGTAGTTTAGTAGTCATGAGTAGTGAGTAGATTTTTTATATACTTGTTGAGTAGATTATTCCGTAAGTTAGGTGTGGTTTTATAAAAGGTAGACAATATATTGATTAGTAATTTTTAAGTTGCTTAAATTAAAATTTTGGTTGTTTGAGCGGGCAAAAGCTGTGAAAATAATTGGGTTTTAGTTTAGATATTGATATCTCTTTATGAAAAATTGTTTTCAAAAAAACAACATTGTGAGAAAATACTTATTTGTAAGAGATATTAATTCATCAATAAAGGACTTAATTGAAATAATAAACCACTCTTAAGGATCTTGATAATTTGCTTAGCAAGTATGTCTTTTTATCACATATTTTTTTTAGTTGCTTGCTTAGTATAATCTAGTTTATTATTATTTTTTTAGCCGTTGTCTTTTATCGTTAACTGTATATTATTTACTTGCTACTAGTGCTATTATTATCTTTGCTTTAGTCATTTAGTTTTAAGCTTTGTAGTTTTGCTTTACTAATCTAGTTTTTATCGCTTAAAATAGTTTTTAATCTTTTACTTTAAAACCAATCAAAAATAAAAATTCCTTTTTCCATTCAAATTCACCCGATCACAAACCCGTTTTATAATCATCACACCTCGTTGGGACATAACGACCCGGGGAAACCCTATTCTTCACCGGTTATCTTGCACTTTCTCCTGGGTTGACCTATTGACCGCACCCGGTTGATTGGTTAGTTTAGGAGGAGTCACTATGTTTTAAACCTTTAACAAGGGAACCTACATTAGTTTCTTCTTTCGTAATAGGGGCAAAAACAAACCCAGTTATGAGACAAAATTCTTCACGTCCAAATTCAAGCACATTATCACCTATTTTAAATCTAAGGGAAGGGCAATCTTCTCTTTCATCAGCATGAACCTCGCGTTGATAAAAATAATTTAACAAATGTACATCAGCAGCAAATGGGGGGATGTCTAACCATGGCCCAAATACAGTACTGCTAAACAATGTGGTTCTATTTTTATTCAACAGACCTCTAATCGTATTTATACAGTCTAATCTAGATCTGACAGTTACCTTTGCATCGGAATGTATAGTAGATGTCGATGTACTACATGAATCCATTGATCAAATTAGGGTTTCAATGCCTCCCCGAAAATAATGATATGCTTTGATTGTGTGTTTCAATGGAGATAAACGTTTAGGGTTTATGATTTCAATGGGTGTTTGAATGTAGAAGATGATACAGGGGGGGTTAAGTTTTGAAGGAACCGTTTTGGGTTTGAATGTGTGTGTTGGTATGTGTATAAAGATTAAAGTGTATAAATGTTTTTAAATAAAGTGTGTGTTTGTTTAAAAAATTAAAGTGTGTATTTGTGTATTTATGTGTATAAATGTTTTTCAATAAAGTGTACCCAAAATATAAATTAAAATAAGGTTTGTACTACATACTTAATCAGTCACCCAAAATTAAAGTCAAGTGGGACCCATTCGCCCAAGTTATTTATACTATAAATCAATAAAAAAAGACCATACTTTTTCAGAAAAAGACAAAATGTTCGAAGTCGCCCAAGTTATGTGGGCCTATTCGCCCAAAAATTACATATGGTACCATGTACCATGAAGTACATGGTGGGGTCACCACTAGGGACAAGTGTCACATGTTCATGTATTCCGCCCAAATTTTTCAAGCGACCTACGCTTCTGGGGCATTTGAAGAAAAAAAAATTTTGTGGGGTACAAGGGGTGAGTACATTGTACTTGTGGGGTGAACAGAGAATTTTCCCATGTTTAAATATGAATTTAAGTGCATTAGCTTTGGTACATAGAATATTAACCACGTCTAATACGGAGTAATTTATACCTCAAATGCGAGGGTTGTGATATTCTTTTAGTACGATGGATTTATTATAATAAGACTAAATGAAAATAGGTTGCGTATAATAAAACTGAATTACAATTAATTAAGATGTATCTTGTGATAAAAGATTTGTGACTTATATAATTAAAATGTGAGAGGTATTAAATAGTTATTTAAATTGGGTTTAATTAAATAATCCTGAAATGACTAAAAAAATCTCTTGAAAAAAAAGAGGTTTACCCTATTTTAAGCTTGTATATATACTTCGTAATTTAAATTATGTAAATAGCAGGTCAAAAAATGAGAAAACGAAATTGCCCAATTTTATTTCATTTTGAAATACTTCATACTAGAATATATTTTCTTTATGTCGCTTATAGATGGTGATTAGTGATCATGCGGAGACAAGGTTCCACAAATACATCACTATTATAAAATAACTTGGTTGATATAATATGTCCTACCATTATTCAATCGTTAACTTGGTTTATATAATATGTCCCACCATTCAATTGTTAAAACAGTGGTTGGTAATCTATTCACACATGCAGCTATTTTTGTGGCTGCCCAAATAAAGAATTATCACCGAGAGATATTAATATAATGGATCCCCAAATGAAGATTTTTCTTACAAGTTAGACCACCTATAATAATGGCTTCAAGACGCGTGCTTTGTCTTTGCTAGCACCATATAACACGTCTTTGCCTTATATGACGCGATGAAGTTGCAATTTTGGGAGAACTCCGTCGTCTGGACGATCGAGTTGTAGAGAATGTTGTTTTGTGTGTGTGTGATATTTTAGTTTTTGTGGGGGTATATTTATTTTTAAGTGGGGTATGTTTTGATGGTGATGTTGGTTGTGTTAGTATACTAAGTTGATGGTAATGTTGGTTGTGAAGAAAGAAAGTGACATGACGCTAAAGTGGCGATGATGAAGTTGGTTGTGGTGAGTCTTTATTACCACTAGCCTTAGTTATGATGTAGATTCAACAAAAAAATGGTGATTTGAGACCGAGTCATGGGCCAAATGCCAATACGGGTCCTTGTGTCTTGATCGGATCTAAAGTTTGGCCTTGACGTAGGGCAAAGTCATACATGCGAGTGGCAAACATAATATGGCAATCTCACCAAAGTTTACTACTCTACAGTGGGGGACTCGATTTGTCGATCATAAGAACTTAAGCTTTGTATGATCAAAAGATATAGTTTAAATTCCAAATTAAACAAAACAAATAAATAGAATAACAAAACCGAATTAAGCGCGACTTGAGAAAGCAATTGACAAAAGGTTATTAAAGGAGGGGTGGTTCTTAACATTCTGAAAATCACTTAAAAATTTAACGCTCTTAAACCATTCCGAAATTCATTTTAGTGGTGAAGAAGGATCAAGTACGAACCAGCTCATGAATGTTAGATATTGTCCAATGTTAGAATATGACAATCAAAGTACACGTATATGCGGAAGCTAGATCAAGTATAACACATAAATATTAACTAAAACATAATATGAACGTACCGTGGTGATTCTAGCCCGAACAAGAATCAAATAAGCAAGTCTTGAACTTTAAGGAATTAGATCAATGATAAACCTCTTACCGTTTGTTTATCGATCTCTTGATAACAACTATAGTGAGTTGTTACCTCGTTCTTGTACACACAAATTAAACCGTATCAAGGTTATGCAAGTAACTACACAAGAAAGATTTTTGTTTAACAAAAAATGACCCACAACCCTAAGAGGGTGTTTGCCAATCGGTTATGTACCAAAAGAGAAAAGGAAAAAGTTAGGGATAATTGTGTGCACAAAAGATTATTAAAACAATGACCATAGGTTTGTTTATATAGTAATTAGGTAGCTTAGGGAACAAGCTAGGCAAAGGGTTTCCCCTTTGTGTGGTGTTCGGCCGACCCAAGCCCAAGGAGGGGGTTCTAGACCCTTCCTTGGTTATCAAATTACATAAACACCCTTTTTCCATCTTTCGTCTAACGGTCGTTAGTCCCTTTTCCGTTAAGTACTAACGGTCGTTAATATCTCGTGTCTAATAATAAATATAATAAAACATTTATTATTTTTTCTTAATACTCATTTGTAATATGTGCAATCCCGAGGTCTCGGGTTCGATACTAGACATTTACACATTAATATTTAACAGCTCCCACCCGTATATTTATTAATAGTAAAATGACATTTGTTAGCGTCTTGCAACACTCCAATGCCCCCCCCCCCCCCCCCCCCCATGACTCGAGCTAGGTTTCCTGGAAAAACCTTTAATGATTCATCATTATAATCATCCTTTTGTTTCTAATACCACATTTAATAAAGATGTGAGATTCTTTATTAATATTCTGTTTCTCGTCTCTTTATGATTGAATAAAATTAGCAAAACATCTGAACGTATTCCAGATAGACTTTGGGCGTGGCCACGCAAACATTTTGTCAACCCTACGAGGGGCCAGCAGTATTAAACTTCTAAACAAATAAGAAGGAACAAATTCTTTCTTAACTATAAGAATAACCCATGAACTTTGCAACACTTCTGAAAACAACCCTTATAACTCCCTGTTACGGTGAGCGGTAGATTGCTTCACAAAAATGGACTACATCCATGACTCTTATCTGGTATCTCAAGTTTGAGGATAACTTTAAATATGATTCTCACATTAAATATTAAATCATATTGTTGGGATAAGTCCTATACTCAATTCATTGAATATCATGTGAAATTGGTATGACTACGCATCAATATACTTTCAAGTATATCCTAAACCAATACTCAAATTTGTTTTAGTTTAATGATATTCCCATATCTATAATCGACAACGGACAATTTAGAATAATAATTTATTCATGGATTTAAACATACAAATATAGGATATATTATTAAGACAATGAATAAATAAACATAACCAATATTTTATTCCATTAAAATAATAATTGTACATTACATCCCTCATCCAAATACTAATCACAAATGGGCATGAAACTTTCAGCGAAATGAAGTCCTATGCCTTCAGCATGCTTGTAAAGCTTGGTGCCAGGTAGAGGCTTTGTTAACTGATCTGCTAAGTTTTCATCTGTGTGAACTTTGAGCATTTCGATTTCACCTATTTCGACTTGTTCTCGAACATAGTGATGCTTAATCGGAAAATGGCTGGTGCCTCTCATGATTCCAGGTTCATTGGCAAATGTAATTGTAGCTGAGTTGTCGCAATACATTTTTATAGGTCTTTGAATCGAAGGCATAACCCCAAGCCCTGAAACAAACTTCCTAATCCAAACAGCTTCCATTGCAGCTTCTGAAGCAGCTATATACTCACTTTCTGTTGCAGACATTGCTAGTGTACTCTGCTTTCTGCTCCTCCAATCCACAGCTCCTCCATTAATGACAAAGACATAACCCGTCTGAGACTTCGTATCATCCTTATCACCTTTCCAAGAAGCATCGCAGTAACCTGTAACATCAAGTTCTGCAGATGGAGTACCCCCATAAACTAAGAACATATCTTTAGTAGCCCTAAGGTACTTAAGAATATTCTTAATAGCAGTCCAGTGAGCTTCACCTCTACTGATATCGACTTGTTAAATTCTGAGCAAATGCCACATCAGGCCTTGTGCTTTTCACCGCATACATTATAGATCCCACAGCCGAAGCATAAGGGACTCTCTTCATGCGTTGCACCACTGCAGGTGTTGAAGCACAAACTTTATTGCTCAAGCCATGTTGTTCTTGCATTGGCAAATATCCCTTCTTGGAATTTTGCATATTGAATCTCTTCAATATCTTATCAATGTAAGCACTTTGGCTTAATCCAATTAATCGCTGAGAACTATCTCTGTATATCTTGATTCCCAGAATGAATGCAGCTTCCCCTAAATCTTTCATAGAAAAACACTTTCCAAGATATGCCTTAACCTTTTGCAAACTTGGAATGTCTTTTCCCATGATCAATATGTCATCAACATATAAAATAAGGAAAATTACATCACTCCCACTAGCTTTGTGATATACACATGGCTCATCAAGATTTTGAGTGAATCCATACTTTTTAATCTCACTATCAAATCTTTTATTCCATTGTCGTGATGCTTGCTTCAATCCATAAATGGATATTTGAAGTTTGCATACACGATTTGGGAATTCTGGATTCACAAACCCATTAGGCTGCACCATATAGATGTCTTCATCTAGGCGACCATTTAAGAAGGCGGTTTTGAAATCCATTTTCCAAATCTCATAGTCATAGTAAACGGCTATGGCTATAAGAATCCTAATAGCCCTAATGTCAGCTACAGGAGAAAAGGTCTCCTCATAGTCAACACCAAAAGTTTGAGTATAGCCTTTAGCTACCAAACAGGCCTTATAGGTGTGTACAATGCCATCCATATCAGTCTTTTTCTTGTAGAGCCATTTACTCCCAACTAACTTGGCATCCGGAGGTAGGTCTACTTCTTCCCAGACTTCATTTTCTTTCATGGATTGCATTTCCCCATTCATAACAACCTGCCATTTTTCCTTTTCAGGACTATTCATGGTAGCCTTATAACTAGTAGGTTCATCAAGATTCCCTAGTAAGTTATCATCACACTCTACATTAAGACGTAGACATGTAGGAGCTTTCACGGGTCTAGTTGACCTTCGAATGGGAACCACTTCAACTTCAGGTGGAGGACCTAAACTTTCAGGTTCCACAGGAAGTTGGCTAGTGTTTTCAGAAGGTGCTACATCTTCATGATCGTCTTCCAGATCATATACTCTCCCACTGAATTCTTGAGATATGAGCTCCTTTTCCAAGAAGTCTCCATACCTTGCAACAAAAACTTTGTTTTCAGGTGGGTAATAAAAGTAGTAACCCATAGTTTCCTTAGGGTATCCTACGAAGATGCACTTTACAGATCTTTGTTGGAGTTTGTCTGCTGAGTCACGTTTAACATACACCTCACAACCCAGACCTTTAGATAAGACAAGTTAGGAGCTTTTCCAGTCCATAACTCATATGGTGTCTTATCCACCTTCTTTGTTGGAACCATATTCAAAATGCGAACCGCAGATTCTAAGGCATAATCCCAAAATGAAAAAGGAAAAGTTGTTAGATTAAACATAGATTGTATCATGTCTTGCAATGTACGATTTCTTCTCTCAGATACACCATTTTGTTGTGGAGTATATGGAGAAGTAAGGTGCTGGACAATTCCCTCCTTAGCTAAGTAATCTATAAACTCTTGACTCAGGTATTCACCACCTCTATCGGATCGAAGAGCTTTAATCTTCTTTCCAAGTTGCAACTCTACTTCTGCTTTAAACACTTTGAATGTTTCAAATACCTCATGCTTATGTTTAAGTAAATAAACATAACCATAACGACTGTAATCATCTGTAAATGTTAAGAAGTAGCTAGCACCTCTCCTTGACACATGTCTAAGTGGTCCACACACATCTGTGTGAATAAGACCAAGTAGATCATTAGCCCTTTCAATCCTATTCTTAAAGGGTTTCTTCGTCATCTTCCCAGCAATGCAAGATTCGCACTTATCAAATGATTCATCATTGATCTTATCTAAAAGCCCATCTTGTTGCAACTTTTCCATGCGAGCCTTGCCAATGTAAGCAAGTCGACAATGCCAAAGATAAGACGAATCCAGACCTTTCTTGATTCGCTTATTGTTGATGCTATACATTGAATTATTTTTAACAAAAGCATTATCATTATCATTCATATCAATTTCAAAAACACCACTCACAGTAATAGCATTAAAATAAAATACACCAATTAAAGAAACTAAAATTCTATTGCTAGAAATAGTATGATCAAAACAAAGGTTCAACAAACATGAAAATGAAATTACACCTCTAACAATTGACGGTGCATAATGACAATTATTTAAAGATAGTACTAGGCCCAAAGGCAACACTAAATTAAAACTCCTATAGCTTCAACTTCTGCATGTGCTCCGTTACCCATTTGCAAGAATTGTTGTCCATAGGCCAGCTTTCTCTCAACTCTAAACCCCTGCAAGGTATTGCAAATATGAATGCCACATCCCGTATCATATACCCATGAATTCAATTTAGGAGTAAGAGTGAATAATTCAATCATAAAGAACGCACCTGAAGTACTGGGGTTACCAGACTCATTATTCTGCTTCTTCTGTCGCAAGTCATGAATGTAGAGAGGACAATTTCGCTTCCAATGGCCCTTTTCATGACAGTGGTGACAAGCCTGATCCTTCTTGTTTGGAGGATTCACCTTGTTCTGCTTAGGCTGATGCTGCTTCATCTTGGGTTGTGGTTGATAGGCCATGACCTACTTGCCTTTATCACCTTTCCCTTTGCCTTTGTTCACATGCGATTTCTTCTGGATTCTCCCCCCATGAATCGCCAACACTTGCGGGGTAGGAGCCTTGACCTTGGCTGGTAGACTTTTCTCATAATCAACAAGCAATGCGAGTAATTCTGAGACTGTCTTCCCCGAGCAGTGCATGTTGAAATTCTGCACAAAACCAGCAAAGTCCTTGTTAAGGGACCTGTTGATCAAGTGCACTTGCACATTGTCAGGGTAACAAAATCCAATTCTGTGAAGTTGATCAAAGTATTCTTTCATCTCATTCACATAATCTTCAACTGGTTTACCATCACCATGCTTGCAGTTGTGTAGCTTGTCAAGTTCATCATACAATTCAACTGCAGGAGACTTTTCATAAGACTTTTGAAGTTCTTCAAGCATTTCTTTAGGAAAGTAGTACTCAAACTTCTTTTGTAACTGAGTACTCATGCTAGTGAGCATTAAACAAGCAACCTCATTAAACTTAGCATGTTTCTCCCTTCACTCTGCCTTAACTGCTTCTGATTCAGTAGCAGTAGGCTCAGCTGGGCATTCATCGGTCAAGAAATTGAGCTTACCGGCCGCCCTCAAGACAATTCTGAGCGAATGGTGCCAATCATTGAAATTCTTTCCAGTCAATTTTTCCCTTTCAAGATGACTCTTGAAAGCAGAAATCACAGTTGGGTTATCGGGTTGAGCCATATCTACAGATAAAAGTTCAAACATTAGTATTTTCGATAATTAATATCTTCAAGAAAATATAATACCCAAAGGCTATATTCATATAACCAACAAAATTTTCTTGAAAATCTAGGATCCAACTTTATATAGATTCCACCATATCAGTTGATCTGCTAGTGGTGAAAGTATAAAAGATGGTAATCTGTCGAACAATAATTGGCAAACCAGATTTCCAATTCCTAGATCATTATGGGATTTACATCAAATTGATTCATCAATTTGCCTTGTAAGCATGTTTCATCCCATCTCATGCCTTAAGTTCTAGGTCTTACGCACAACTTAATTAAGTCGTCTACCTTTGAAACTGTAAAATTACTATCTATGGTCTCACGCATTAACAGAATTTTACCTTGTTATAATAATTTAGCCTAGGTCTCACGTTTACTAAATTAAAATTCCAAGTGTTCCTTATAGATAGATGGCATGTAACTTAAATTTTAGGGTATTCAATTTTGATGTGTTAATCAGAATATGTATAAAGATGCATGCACTCATCTTTATAGCATAAGTTTAAAAAAAAACTTTTTATTACCAATTCTTGAAATTAATACACAAAGTTTTACTTGAGGTTAAAAAACCTTAGGATGACTTTCTACAAGAATGATTTTAAAAGAAAATCGTTTAAGATGTATTCGTAAGTGTGATAACCAAGGCAGACTCTAAGGCTCTTTCCAAGCCTTCTTACCACGACTATGAATTTTGTCTTAAAGGAGTTACTTTTAAAAACATGTTGTACAAAACATCAATCAAGCAAAAGTTTATGGATTCAATCTCAAAACATGTAATAAAGTATGAATCTTGCTAGTCTCGCCTTAGAGCGAATTACCGTGCGAAGCGAACCGTTGTTGGCACATAAGACACCGCAAGATTCAATCTTTTTCACTTAAAAGTTTAAACATTATTAGTCCATATTATTTTCTTTATAAAAATCACCCTTTTATTGCTTACAATCATGTCAAACAATTAAAAACAATAAAACAAGTAATCAAAGACAAATCAAAACAACTAATAACCATAACAATTATAAAAGGTGAAACAGTTAGCCACATGCAATCTTTATTAGAAAAGATCCTAACAAAATCAATTCTAGGTTTTATATGCATATAATCAACTAGGGCCTTCACCTCTTGATGGAGATGAGCCACATACATTGACAAGTCAATTGCGTAGACCAAAGTTAATCATATACCACATAGCACATAAATTGATTTTAATATATATATATATATATATATATATATATATATATATATATATATATATATATATATATATATATATATATATATATATATATATATATATATATATATATATATTGGGGTCTTCCCCAATTTTAGATCTATCTAAACATGTGAGAATTAATAAGTAATTAATAGATCCATGACTATCATGCATGATTCGTCACGGATTAAAGCATAACAATTACCACATAGGTCACAAGATACGTTCAAATAACCGGTTAATGACCTAGGGTTTCTAATGATTACATATTAATCAAAAAACCACAAACCCTAATTAGGGTTTATATGGAAATCGACCCTCCCCCCCCCCCCCCCATAAATTAGGGTTAGGGTCTCAAATTTTTCAAAAAAAAATTAAAAGAAAAAACCCTAGATCAAACATGTATCTAAAACAATTAAAGATTTGATTTTTATTATGTTTTAGTAATCAATTACATGTTATACATGGCTCGTGATGCCACTGTTAGAATATGACAATCAAAGTACACGTATATGCGGAAGCTAGATCAAGTATAACACATAAATATTAACCAAAACATAATATGAACGTACCGTGGTGATTCTAGCCCGAACAAGAATCAAATAAGCAAGTCTTGAACTTTAGGGAATTAGATCAATGATAAACCCCTTACCGTTTTGTTTATCGATCTCTTTATAACAACTATAGTGAGTTGTTACCTCGTTCTTGTACACACAAATTAAACTGTATCAAGGTTATGCAAGTAACTACACAAGAAAGATTTTTGTTTAACAAAAATCGACCCCAACCCTAAGAGGGTGTTTGCCGATTGGTTATGTACCAAAAGAGAGAAGGAAAAAGTTAGGGATAATTGTGTGCACAAAAGATTATTAAAACAATGACCCTAGGTTTGTTTATATAGTAATTAGGTAGCTTAGGGAATAAGCTAGGCAAAGGGTTTCCCCTTTGTGTGGTGTTCGGCCGACCTAAGCCCAAGGAGGGGGTTCTAGACCCTTCCTTGGTTACCAAATTACATAAACACCCTTTTTCCATCTTTTGTCTAACGGTCGTTAGTCCATTTTCCGTTAAGTACTAACGGTCGTTAATATTTCGTGTCTAATAATAAATATAATAAAACATTTATTATTTTTCCTTAATACTCATTTGTAATGTGTGCAATCCCGAGGTCTCGGGTTCCATACTAGACATTTACACATTAATATTTATACGAATATTTAACATCCACTACCTAATCTTCATGTTTTGGTTCTTGATAATAGCCGACCCGACCCGAACAGACAAAACCGAGAACCGAAACTGGGGAAAAACTCGAACCGAAACCAAACCGAAATTACTCGGGTTTTGCTCGAACCGGACCGATCTGACCCGACCCAAAACCAAAACTCAAAAAAATCTCGAACCGAAATAGAACTGAGTTTTCTCAGTTCGGTTTTGTTCTGCTCGGTTTTATCGAGTTTCTCAGGTCGGTTTGGTTTTGACTCGGTTTTGCTCACCCCTACTTGGTACAATGTCCGTACATTGTACTAAAACACGTTTAAGTTCGTGTACCTCAAATACACAACATCTCCTCAGTTTGTGAGTGATGACAAGAAATACACCGGTTGTCAATATTCGAAGATAGGATATTAAATCATACGAGTATTTAAGTGAATTTAGGGATAGAAACGAGTCAAGACGCTCATAAAAAACTCAAATAAGTCGAGCCTAAACGAACCCAAGCTTAGGCAGAGCTATGTGAAGACAAAAAAGGTTGTGACCATTGTTGTTAAGATCACGATCCTGATCTTAGGATCTTACGATTTTACGATACTATAAAGCAAAAATGATCCGGATCGTACGTAGGATCTTAGCAAGCTTAAAGATCTTATAGGATCTCGATCTTTACCATAGGATTTTTAGATCTAATCCGATCCGATCTTACTTGTATCGAACCACAAACTAAAAAACTACAAAGTTATGGATTATGTTTTAATAGAATTTAAAAAACAATATGTGAATCTTCTTAAATATTTCATATTCATAATTTAGGGCAACATTTTCATGAAACACTCATATTATATAATAATTTGTAGATTTGAATAATTACAAATACTATTAAAAAATGACATTATCGTAGAATCTTAGGATCCCGATCTGATTTTATGATTTCGATCTTGTAACAATGAAAACGATTTTGAGTAAGATCCCGATCTTGAAAACCTTGATTGTGACCCCCACAATCTTATCACCGTGTATTTTTTTAATGATTTTAATGTATTAACTTTTCTTATTTACATTTTGGCTATTGTACTTCATACAATTTTCGATTTTGGCTTTCCCATAATAAAGTGTCAAGCTCCGCCATTAAACCCAAGCATAAATTGGGACTCATTTAATAATTAAGCTCGAGCACGAACCCGACTGACATATGGTTTGTTTAGATTTGAAGTTTGGAATGTACATTGCCATTGTATTTGCATTTTGTAAGTGATTGCTTAATAATTGAAGTCCAACATCTCACGGAAAAAAGATAAAAGGGTCAAAGTCATTCCCTCGAACAAGAGATTCTTATTTTGTAACTACTTTTAAGTCGTGATTATCTGGAAGGTGGCAATGTACAATGTACGTGACTCAAGGTGAGTTTCATCGCTTGACTAAATCAACAAACGTGGAGTTTAATTTGAAAGACAACACATTTTCACCCAAAGCCATAGAATTGCAAGCATCTACATAAATCGTTTTTTCTTTCATGGTCAAAGTTGAAAAGATGTTTTAGTTTGATTCAAGAAGCAAGTTTATGCCAAAGTATAGATCATGTAAGTTTTAGGTAACAAGAAACGATTATACAAATTCAAGTCATGGGCAAAACCATCAAAAGGGTCGACCATTACAGGTCCTTATGTCTTGCTTTAAACCGAATAGTGGCTGAAAGTTCATATGTCGCGCCCGCTTTGGCATAATGTCAAATGGGTCTGGTCTCGCTAGTATACCACAAATATAGTATCAACTATTTATCAAGAATATATGACTACGTGGCGGACATAGGATGGTAGGAAAACTTTGCCGAACGTTTACTACACCATAGTGGCTTAATTAGTGGGGTTACTCCATCAATGAAGTTGAACATTTTTATGATCAAAAGATAAATTGTTCCAGTGGGAATAAAACAAAGCAAACAGCCACACCAAAATACATTCGGCCAAGGAAAGCAATGTGCAAAAGGACAACCCGACACTCAATAAATCGTGGATGGGGGAGATAGGGAAATCAAATCATACAACTAATAAATCCATATATCTTTAATCTACAAGCATTTGTGCACAACAATCATTGTTTCATAATGGAACACGATATATAACAGAATTGAATTTGATAAACTAGGCGCATATGCATGTCTAAGGATACGTATAATGCAACTTGGCTTCTGGGCTTAGGGCATCTCAAATGCTCCACTTCCAGACTAATGCCATATCATAATACATTGTACATGTAATAAGTTTTAGCTAACAACCAAGTTATAGAGTAGAAAAACTCAGCTAAATACAACAAGAAACGATTAGGTAAAATCGAGTCATGGACAAACAGAACACATGGTCTTATTGCTGAGCTCTCAATTTCAGTTAGTTGGCAGGATGATTGTTATATTTTTTTCATTTCTTGACTTGTAACGCGCAGTTAATTCTGGATTAATGTTTAAAGCTGATTGTAAAACCAAAGGTGAGCTAGCGTTCCAGAACGAAATATTTCCAGCCAATTTCCCCGTAACAGGCCTGCAAAACAATCATAAGTTCATATCAGGGTAACATGTCATAAATTCAAATTAGGATAACATGTCATAAATTCAAGACAAGTTTTATATTTTTAGGGTAACATGTCATCCTACTACACAAAAACACTACCGATTAAAAAGGTTGCTAACTGTTATATAATATGTGAAAATATTCATTTTCGAAAATGGTTAATTTGACTCATGCTAGACTTACTGATCCTTTGTAGTGTATGTTAACAACTTTAGCTTTTAATTTGATCGTTACTCACATTGAGGAGGTTATGACTGAAAAAAGCTCCATCCCACCCACATCTGCAATCTCTGCTGCAGCAAAGAACGGAGGAACAATGATAAGATCACCTTCTTCCACTTTTGTGTCCAAATCAGTCTTACCTGTACTACCCACAACCCGTATCCTACCACTTCCCTTAGTAACATAACTCAAGACCACAGACCCGTCTGCTGTATAAGTTGGAGCCAACATAGCATTGCCTTCCAACTTCACAAACCTTGCACTTAAACCAACTCCACCAAGCGTCGGAATCTTCTCTTCCGTCACATAATTTATCATTCCAGCTTCCTTCACAACTATATCCGCTGATCGTGTATCAATGGCAGCATATATAGTCTCTAATAACTGTTTGCTTGGTTCTGGAAACTTGATTCCTTCCTCGAGTTCAGTGATCAAGGTTTCATGTTGGTTGGTTACAAGGATCTCTGCTTCTTTTTGGTCGAGATTGAAGATTCTAGCGACAAAATCAGACTGGAATCCAGCTAGAATTCCTAATGCTCCAGCCATAAAAAAATATGTGAACTGGCCAGGCTCTAGGGCTTTGGCGGTTTCACCCAAGAATATAATGACAACATCTGTATTAGAGGCGTTGAACCACCAGGACGTCTCTCCCTTTGACACTGGAATCACGTCTCCTTTCTTGATCTCCACAACTGTTTCTTCCGAACTGTTTGGTGACATCAATCCAACTGTGCAACTACCTGTACATGCATGCATGCGATATTTGTTTTAATCAATTTACATTTAAATAAACTATCGTGTCTCTGGTCATTTATGTATATTATATATTTATACCTTGAGCAACATAGGCAATTTTAGAGGAATCAGCATAATGAGGAAGCGCAAGGCCTCGAGGGTGAAGAAGAAGCTTTGCAGCACCAAGCTTAAACTGACTCAACAATGGTGTTGTTGAGTTAGACCATAAATAATAACCACCTCCTTCGCCCTCGTATACCGTGGTGTCCTCTTTCCCAGCCATTATTTTCATCGCCATTTTTATGGTTTTCGAAATTTATAGAAATTGCCAAATTGGGGATTGCTACTTATAATAGCAATATTTGGACCAATTATTCAATCATACACTCCAATGATACTGGGCCACGTTCAATCGTACACGTTCTTCAACTTAGGAGTTAGGACCATATATGTATCGACACGTATACATATATAAGTCGATCAGGTTCAGTGAATCGAGTTAGGAAGAACTAACAAAGAAGGTGACGTACAACTTGCTGAATATGATAGATTTGGCCCACGCGTAGCCGCGTAGGAACAATTAGCTAGATAGTACGTGAAAGCCATGCATGGTTGAAGCCTTGAAGAATATAGAGAGCAAATTAATGGATTGACAGCTATATTACTACAAGCATTTTACGAGTATGTGTTTTTCGTAAAAACGATATTATGCAATGATGTTGGCTTTATTTACTTAAGTGGAATATGTTTCTATAGCGAGTTTGCTGTTAACTGCCGAGGGGTTTGGTGTAGTGTGACCACGCCACGACCATCTCGGATTCTCGTCTATATAATTCATGAACAATGGAGAACCAATGATGGCCTTACGTTTTAAACGTCAAAAGATTAAATTACAGTTGTTGAAAAAGGAGAGTAAAGAATACAACAAGAGCAATATTAGGATCATATAATTTCACAATATATTTTTTTTATATAACTCAAGTTCATTCTCTCTTTTTCTTTTAATTGATCAATAATGCACTTTAAAACATTAGTGTATGAAAATTAAAATTTGTAAAAGTTACTATATGATTTTATCATTTGACCAAAATAAGTTTGACCAAGGAAAGCAACTTTGACCAAAGAAGTTATGTGATTTTAGAATTGAGTTTTGATATATATAGGCCTACGTGTAAATAATAGACCTAAACAATATTTGTTTGACAAGTGTCCATCATTTAGACCTAACCAATATTTGTTTGACAAGCGTCCATCATTCAAAAATTGACCAAATATTCTGTTTTATTCCTAAACTACTTATAATATCCGTGCACGTACGGGTTCTTTCTAGAAATATTTATTAAGTATTTTATTGATTAAACTGCATAAGTTTTACTTTCCGAAAGGATAACTTTGGGTAACTAAATAATCATGACAAAGTTTGGTGGTTGTGATATATTTTTGTTAGTTGTTTGTTATTGTCAATTTTCAAGCTCAAAACCATTCAAAGAAATCTCGATCAATTAGGTAACTTCATGTCCTCTTTAACATTATAAATAATTAGAGTATCGTTCCTGAATACTTAATGGGGAAATGATCCCTACTGTAAACAGTAGAGAACATCGCTGCAGTAGGGGGCATTTTTTTGCTCATTAGGGACCATATATGCACATGTAGCATGTTATCAGGGACCATTTGTGTTTGATCAGGGACATTCTTTGCACTTACAGCAGCTATACTCCCTACTGTTTACAGTAGGGATCATTTCCCCGTACTTAATATATAGTTATGCTTACGGTTTTATAAATTAGGTTTGCGACATATAAAGAGAAGTTCAAATAAAATAAAGTAGTGATAACTCAACACTATTCATAATATTTATATCATATTGCCTTATTTAGAATCTTTCGGACAATGTTAGTCAACAATCACGCATGAGTGTGCAACGATTATTCTTTATGCTTATCGATGACAAATAATTCAATACAAATCGATGTGTTTGCAAGGAAGTGGTTTTGGCCTTGAGAGAATAATCAAGAGATGGGTCTATAATTGCCAAGTGGTTTTGGCCTTGTTAGAATAGTCAAGAGATTGGTCTATAATCGGTTAGGTGGAGATCAATAACATCATGATAGGTCTCTTTATGCACAAAAACCACAAGTTTGTTATCTATTTTTATTTTTTATACATAATCTGTGTATAAAGTATTATTATACAAAATGCACTATAGTGACTTTCGAGCCATTTTACCCTTTTCTTTGTAGCTAAGTTATTTTTTAGCCATTTAAAACATCAAAGATATAAGATAACATGAATCAACCCATTCACAGTATAGTATGGGTCAAAATTGCCATAAATTTTACAAAATTGACTTTCTAAAAGAAATCAATAGCATTGTTTAACATAGTACGTCCTCCCATTAAACTTAGCCGATCGTGATACATCTAGCACACCCTCCCCTTTAGAGCATAACTTATATCTCCAAACCTACCACTATTTCTTGATAGATACGCTCATGTTAAAGAGGGGTAGAATTCCAACCACCGAGGGAATAAACTGGGGTGTTGGCTCGTGATGAGGTTTTTCTCCCATAAATAATGCAGTACATAACAATACACGGACATATATGGCTCATAAGAAATGATAAAAAGATGTCGAAAGTAATTTAGATCTATATTTATTTTCAAATGTTGCTACATAAGATTAAAAAAATAACAAATACCATATATTTACTACTGCATAAGTCTGTTGAAAATAAATCATTAAAACTGCACCATATATTTACTTAAAAAAAAAAAAAAAAAAAAAAAAAAAAAAAAAAACAAATAAGCACGCGACAAAGCCAAGTTTTGATATCTTCTTTCTTCTTTTTTGCGTTGGTAATTCACCACTAAAACTGCTTCCATCATCCACACAAAAATGCTCACACTTTGGGGACCTTGACCTTATCATCGACCGTGACCCACGTTCAATTGTGTCGTCACTTACACTTTTTACTTCTAAAGCATCATCTTTCACAATATTAAGTGTATCAGCATAGTCTATGTCTTTTTCCAGAGATAAGCAGTTTCATAGTCAATTCCTTTGCCCCTCATGTCTTTTGGGTTGTCGGGTTTAGTGTAAGCTCAATCAGGCACTTCATGATCTTCCATAAGACGAGATCAGTATCACTCTTTCTGTCTTCTTTCATCATCTATTTTCTAGAAAAGCCAAAACTCGTCTTCTGATCGGGATGTTAGATGATTGATTTCTCTCCCTCGCTTGGTATATCTGTTCCAAGGGAATGTGGTTTATGCATGATCTCTTCAAGCATTTCTCTCCTCTCTTTAGCTGAAAACACATACAAATAAACATCAATTTCAGCAAGGTGGCAATTTTGGCTAAACTAAAAAATTAATTATGAATTGGTCAATTTGGGTAATGTTTTATTTCAAATGGAACAAATCTTGAGATTTAGCTATAGGACGATGAATCGGGCTGGTGTTAACAACCTTCTAAATTGTTTTATCTTAGATTATTGTTTTAAAGTGCTTTTGTAACTATGACTAACGTATTAGTTCTTTAAGAAAGGTATTGACTTGAACCTAAAAATGTTTGCAGGTCAACCCAAATCTGACATGCCCCATTACGACCGTACAATGAAAAACTCACCAATCCAAACTCGTTTCAGCCTGTTACCCAACCCGCCAGTATGTAACCTTGAGATTATTGCCTTTGTGCCTCCTATTACTTATGACTCGTTAAATGTAATGAGGTTTGTCCCACTTGTAATTTTAATGCAAAAAAAACCCCAGAATCTTGTTAGTTAAAGAACATTAAGCACTAATAAAAATATCGAGTATCATTTTAGAACATATGTTCAAACAATAAATTGCCAATTAGGAAAAATTCATTATGAAATCTCTAACAATGGAAAACAGTAACCCTTTTTAATTCAAACCCTTTTGACCCCTTACCCAATCCGTTTACTAATAAACTTATAAGTGGGTCGGTTTGGATTTGCTTGTTAAAAGTCAAATGAACTGAAGGTTAAAAGTCACCTTTAACCCTTGCTAGCTTTTAGTTACCATGAGTCGCAGTAACTACACAGTTGCTTACCGTAAATGATTCAAAATTCTAAAGTAAGTTGTAGCAGTGATGATTACCTGAAACACAAGTGTAGGAGATAGTGTTTAGATTTGCTTGTTATGTTATGAAACACAATAAGCATATAAGCAGTTATTTGAGTGCTTTGCAATTCTTCTTATTTATGGATTAGAAGAAGAACCAGATCACCGGTTTGAATAAGCAACTCCCATCATATTTCTCCCCTTTTCCCCTTTTTCTTCAATTTAGTTTTGTTGCTGCATGTTCTAAGTTGAATATTCACCATAAGTTTTCCCCTGCACTCCTTTTTCTCCCATCATATCCATCATGTACACTCGTTGTTGTGAAGTTTTTATAAGGGCTCAAATACACTCTAAATCTCCAATCTTTTCTGCTTGTTCAACATTTTCCTTTATTTTTTACACGGTGGCAACCTCAATTAGAAGCTCGTGAGTTGACCTCAAGCTAAGAAATATGCCTAAAGTCAAAATCCCCTCCTACTAGATCCTGCAGCTAATATAGAAGAAACGTGGAGATCATTGTTGTTGTAGAACACCATTACCTTATTAGGCTTGATATTTTGATAATTATGCATGTGACGGTAAACGTGTTTTAATTTGAGCATACATACAAATACACTATATACATAAACAATTTCACCCGATACTCAAAACTAGTTATCCGCTAAAAGTAAACTTAGATAAGCTTAAAACTAAGAAATCGCAAACACTCTTGAACTAAACATAATGATTCAGTTTTACTATAACAAAACACATTAGTAATGTAACACCCCAACCCGACAGGGGTAAAAATGTCACAATAATATGGTGTTACATCAGAACAAACAGAACAGATCAAAAGCGGAAGTCTTAAATAAATAACTTACTTTAAAAGACTATGGTCAAAATCTTCCATTCAACTCTACTCTCAATCCCAGATAGCTATCCCAAAAGCTAACTTGAATACCTGCCGCGGTGAAAGAGAAATGCGGCTGAGCTTAAAAGCCCAGTGAACGGATATAACAATAATAAACTGAAAAATAAATGCAGAAATACAAATAATATATTTTGGGAAAACATGTTTAGGTATAACGGATAGTACGGAAAATAAAATGTGTAGGTTAGGTAAGGAATTCATACAGTTACCTGTACGAACAGAGTCAAAACCATAATCATACCTTAAGCTTAGAAACAGATAACTTATCATAATCATAATCACATATAAGGCAACATAATGGAGTAGCTAGCTCCCAGAATTTGTGAAGGACGTGTATTGCACACACAGCCACATTCACCAGACAAATCATATCATATCATATCATACCATATCATATCAGAAACAGAAACAGATCTAGGATGCATCCATACGCCCCTTCCCAACACATAAACATTTGCAGCCAAACCAAGGGACGTGGCAGAACATCACTCTACTGCCCTAGAGTCATGTCAGAGGTGCATCCCTGACACGGACATGGAACCCCCATGCCTAGTGAAACTCAGAAATCAAATGGTTCATATTTAAGGGTTCAGAACATAATTTTCATATCAAAAGTTCAATAACAAAGTTTTCATATCAAAGGTTCAAAAATAGAAGGTTCATAGCAAAGGTTTAAATCAGAAGGTTCAACACAGAAAGTTCATAACAGAAGTTGTAATCACGAAGGAAACCTTAAGAATAAGGTCAGAATATCCGTACCTCGAACAAAAGCAAAGCTGACAGAGATTAAATAACGGAATAGTACTCTTCTTCAGAAATCTACACATGATGTATTATTCATTAATATCTTATTCGATCATTTACTTTTTCATATTCCATATTAGTTTTAGGGTTTACATAAATATTTAAGTTAAATATTTAATAACATGTTAATATAGTTTTAGGGTTTAAAGTGTATTTATGTTATAGTGTAAAGTTTTTAATGTAAATATCATATGTTTTACACTTTATTCACTTTAATCCATAAGTTTCTCATATTTACAATTCCAACCCTTTGGTTTTAATAATTTTACAAATTAAACATTTTAATTAAATAACTTACAATTTAATCCTTATAATATTCATATTTACACATATATCCTTTAATTATCAGAAATTACACATGTTACCCTTCCATTTAATATATGTACAAAACAACCCTTAACTTTCATAATTTACAAGTTTAACCCCTTAATTTTAATTAATTACAATTCGGATTATATAATTACATAATTTACTACTTAAACCTTTTAGTTACAAATTTAACACATGACACCCTCATATTATATTTTTACCAACTTGCCCCTGATCTAATACATCTTACAAAAATAGCCCACATGTTTACAAAATTACAAAACACACCCTTTACTATTTAAAAACAAATCGGTTTTAATTAAAAACAACCAAACCCTAACCCTAAGTTACCCAATCATTACCAACATTTATTACAACCTTAAATCACCATTAATGACCAGTTCCATATCAAAAACCCTAACCCTAATTCTATTTCTTTTCTTTTTATTTAAATAAACCGATTACAAAATAATTCCCAAACATGGTTTATAGGTCTCGAAAATTATAAAGCTTATTTATATGATGTTATATGATCTTTATATGACCTGAGAAAAATATACAACAAACCTCAAAAATTCACATGACTGTTTCCTAATTTTAATTCGATTTAGAGTTCAATATCTTATATAATTTGGTATGATCATATTAGCTTGCATGAATTGATTATACAATTTTCTACAGAACATATATGATTTTTAGGATGTTAGAAAAATACCAGAAAGATTATGGAACGTATAGATGAAGCAGCACGAATTTTCCTTTTCTCTAGCACAAAACCGACTCAATTAAATATCCCCAGCTCACACGATCGATCCAGAATTGAAACCAATATTTTTCCCACCTTCTTTAGACTTGTAAAAGACCAGGAAAAATACTTGGGAACCTCAGAAAGTTAGAGTCGACTTGTGAGGGTTTTTGGGGTTTATCGACTTTTATTTAAAGTCGGTTTAGGGGTTTTAGAATTATAAAACATGTATGTAATATATATATAAATGGTATAATACTTATCTTAGCTGCATTATGTCATGATAAGTCCAATTTAAAAGTTTATACATGTTTTCTATTTCTTTTAGGATTTATTTCCTTAATATAAATATATATATATAAATACTTATATAATTGACTAAATAATTTATATGCAAGAATTAATTTTTATTTTTATAAAAGTGACTAATTATATTCATACTTAATTTATTTTGTTCATATGTTGCCAAATTCAAAATATCTAGGGTTTCTTTGATATTATTTAAGTGTTAATACGAATTTTAAAACATGAGGGCATTTTGGTCATTTTGCTTATTTTAGAATTTGAGGTATTACAACTTCTTCCCCTCTAAAAAGAAATTTCCGTCCTCGGAAATTGAATAGGCAGAGCAGACGAAAAACGATTCAGATTACAGAATCCATAAGGATGTAACAGACACAGAACTTTTCCGGTTACCGAAATAATCTCAATTCAGGAAATCTTTCCACATATTTCAAACAAACAGACGTATCTTTCTTATCAGACTTTCATAACTTCATATCTTATTTAGAATAGTTCTGAACAAACAGAACAGATCAAAAGCGGAAGTCTTAAATAAATAACTTACTTTAAAAGACTATGGTCAAAATCTTCCATTCAACTCTACTCTCAATCCCAGATAGCTATCCCAAAAGCTAACTTGAATACCTGCTGCGGTGAAATAGAAATGCGGCTGAGCTTAAAAAGCCCAGTGAACGGATATAACAATAATAAACTGAAAAATAAATGCTGAAATACAAATAATATATTTTGGGAAAACATGTTTAGGTATAACGGATAGTACGGAAAATAAAATGTGTAGGTTAGGTAAGGAATTCATACAGTCACCTGTACGAACAGAGTCAGAACCATAATCATACCATAAGCTCAGAAACAGATAACTTATCATAATCATATTCACATATAAGGCAACATAATGGAGTAGCTAGCTCCCAGAATTTGTGAAGGACGTGTATTGCACACACAGCCACATTCACCAGACAAATCATATCATATCATATCATATCATATCATATCATATCATATCATATCATATCATATCATATCATACCATATCATATCATATCAGAAACAGAAACAGAAACAGAAACAGATCTAGGATGCATCCATACGCCCCTTCCTAACACATAAACATTTGCAGCCAAACCAAGGGACGTGGTAGAACATCCCTCTACTGCCCTAGAGTCATGTCAGAGGTGCACGGACATGGAACCCCCATGCCTAGTGAAACTCAGGGAATCAAATGGTTCATATTTAAGGGTTCAGAACATAATTTTCATATCAAAAGTTCAATAACAAAGTTTTCATATCAAAGGTTCAAAAATAGAAGGTTCATAGCAAAGGTTTAAATCAGAAGGTTCAACACAGAAAGTTCATAACAGAAGTTGTAATCACGAAGGAAACCTTAAGAATAAGGTCAGAATATCCGTACCTCGAACAAAAGCAAAGCTGACATAGATTAAATAACGAAATAGTACTCTACTTCAGAAATCTACACAGGATGTATTATTCATTAATATCTTATTCGATCATTTATTTTTCATATTCCATATTAGTTTTAGGGTTTACATAAATATTTAAGTTAAATATTTAATAACTTGTTAATATAGTTTTAGGGTTTAAAGTGTACTTATGTTATAGTGTAAAGTTTTTAATGTAAATATCATATGTTTCACACTTTATTCACTTTAATCCATAAGTTTCTCATATTTACAATTCCAACCCTTTGGTTTTAATAATTTTACAAATTAAACATTTTAATTAAATAACTTACAATTTAATCCTTATAATATTCATATTTACACATATACCCTTTAATTATCAAAAATTACACATGTTACCCTTCCATTTAATATATGTACAAAACAGCCCTTAACTTTCATAATTTACAAGTTTAACCCCTTAATTTTAATTAATTACAATTCGGATTATATAATTACATAATTTACTACTTAAACCTTTTAGTTACAAATTTAACACATGACACCCTCATATTATATTTTTACCAACTTGCCCCTGATCTAATACATCTTACAAAAATAGCCCACATGTTTACAAAATTACAAAACACACCCTTTACTATTTAAAAACAAATCGGTTTTAATTAAAAACAACCAAACCCTAACCCTAAGTTACCCAATCATTACCAACATTTATTACAACCTTAAATCACCATTAATGACCAGATTCTATATCAAAAACCCTAACCCTAATTCTATTTCTTTTCTTTTTATTTAAATAAACCGATTACAAAATAATTCCCAAACATGGTTTATAGGTCTCGAAAATTATAAAGCTTATTTTTATGATGTTATATGATCTTTATATGACCTGAGAAAAATATAAAACAAACCTCAAAAATTCGCATGACTGTTTCCTAATTTTAATTCGATTTAGAGTTCAATATCTTATTTAATTTGGTATGATCATATTAGCTTGCATGAATTGATTCTACAATTTTCTACAGATCATATATGATTTTTAGGATGTTAGAAAAATACCATAAAGATTATGGAACGTATAGATGAAGCAGCACGAATTTTCCTTTTCTCTTGCATAAACCGACTCAATTAAATATCCCCAGCTCACACGATCGATCCAGAATTGAAACCAATATTTTTCCCACCTTATTTAGACTTGTAAAAGACCAGGAAAAATACTTTGGAACCTCAGAAAGTTAGAGTCGACTTGTGAGGGTTTTTGGGGTTTATCGACTTTTATTTAAAGTCGGTTTAGGGGTTTTAGAATTATAAAACATGTATGTAATATATATATAAACGGTATAATACTTATCTTAGCTGCATTATGTCGTGATAAGTCCAATTTAAAAGTTTATACATGTTTCCTATTTGTTTTAGGATTTATTTCCTTAATATAAATATATATAAATACTTATATAATCGACTAAATAATTTATATGCAAGAATTAATTTTTATTTTTATAAAAGTGAGTAATTATATTCATACTTAATTTATTTTGTTCATATGTTGCCAAATTCAAAATATCTAGGGTTTCTTTGATATTATTTAAGTGTTAATACGAATTTTAAAACATGAGGGCATTTTGGTCATTTTGCTTGTTTTAGAATTTGAGGTATTACAAGTAAAATACTCAAAACTCAAACATAAGCTAAACATCCCTAAACAGAATAACCATTTTTCATTCCAAAATTCTCACAAAAATGAAATAAGCAGTTTATTTAAACACACAATACAATGCTTATCCGGCCAAAATAAAGGGGTGCATGAAAGTACTTGAACTGCCTAATATCCATTTCTTAAAAAAATATGCAGGTACCATCAGCATAAATATAGATAAAACTCCACCCAAAACACAACTATATCCATTTGGCATCTAAAATCTAGTTTCAGTTTGAATATAGTCGATGAATTTCAACACGGGTCCATATTGTAATGCCACATGCTGGAATAGATAACTTAATAACATAAAGTGATACTTTATTAGTATGATATAACAATGAAAATCAAGAGAATTGGTATTTTACTAATCCATAAGCCATTTTCAGTAATAGTTTTTGGTGACCCGTTTAATATAACACTTAATAGGTATTACAAATATATTTGAAATATAGATGAACCCTGAAAAACAAAAGAAGTACAAAATAAAAAACCAGAAGGTTTATTTATAGGAAGTAACAAAATCATAAGAGCCATGTACCTATAATTGAAGAAGCATTCTCCCTCACACTTCGTCCCCCTCACATATCGTAGGAACATGATTGACCTATAACCAAAAATACAGGTTCATTGCGTTCAGCCTACTCATTACTCGATAATGTAAAATATTACTTACAATATAACTTTCCATTAACAGGCTCATCACATTCAGCCTACTTTCCATTTCATTATCTGGTATCTAGAGAAAGGCTAGTTATAGGTTCATCTGACTAAATAAATCAAATCAAATTGCGACAGTATTCCAACTTATTCACTAAAAAATGACACATGAAAGACTTTACAGGGAACCATGATCCAAATAGTTGTGAAGTAGTAATCAGTAGAATTTTATAAAAAAATGTCCCATGCCAATTTACCGTTTAGTTTCTCACTTTGTATCCTATGGTCAATTGGCACGGTATAGGGACGGAACAACATAGAGTCAGGTGCAATGAAGATCTATGTCAGCAAAAACTAAGTCACATTCTGGTGACTACATTTAACCTCAAAATACAAAAGTAAAATTTAAATAAGGAAAGCAACATCTATATTTTTGGCATGAGCATACTTTTTCATGATCATTTTATACTTTTCTGTTATCTTCATTCCTACTATTACAGCCAAAAGCACAGTTTAAAGAATAGTTTATGTATTCAAGCAGTTTTCTACTCTCAGACTACTACTGTACCGATACCGTCACCTGTTTCATCACCTATTCCATCACCATCACTTGTTCCTACCGAGACCCCCACCTCACCCGGCATTCATAGGTTGGTTGATGCCCGCCGATGGTCGTTCTTGTTGGAGTGCATTCGTAGATAGAGGTTTGTTGAGGGATCACCTAGGGCTGCTGAGCTTGGAGATGGCTCTTCAGCGGTGTTACCGGTCACTGGGGAGCCGATACACCATACTATTCCTCTATTGGCTACTAGGTTGGTTAGACATGAGGATCGTCTTGATAAGCTGTTGAGCGTTATTGAGGAGATATCCTTGGAGAGGATTGAGGGTATGCAGGAGGAGGTTGAGAGCCTCTTAGTGCATAGGACAGCTTTAGAGATGGTATTTGAGATGATGGGGACAGAGATCGAAGAGGCACAGGCTACCATCACCGAGTTTGGTCATTGACTAGATGTTCAGAGGCATGAGATGGAGGATTTGAGAGAGATAGTGATCATCATGCAGGAGATGCTGGAGCATCAAACACAAGAGTTGGCCGCATCTAGTGCTACCGTCCACACTCTTTCAGCCACGATTAAGGAGATCCAGGCCTGTGAGAGATCCAGGGATTTAGAGATGTTGGAGATGATCAGGATCATCAGAGAGCTAGAGGGGAGATCAGGAGGTGCACCTGGACCTTCATAGATCTATGACATATCATTACATTCAAAGACATCTTAACTTGCCGCCTGTGGCATTAATAATGTTGTATCTTATTGTTTTGTAACAATGAATTCAAAATTATTAAAACTTTATGTTGGTTATGATTGTACTGTATTGATATTGATTTATGATGTCCTAGTTGTCTGATATTTTATTATGCTCGTATATTGAGATTCATTATAATTTCCATGTGTGTTGTTACATGTCATGATGATTATTTATGAATGATATGGTTTATGTTGATGTATGTGGTTGTATGTACTTTGTGATGATCTCGACTATTATGAGCTTGGTTACATTATTTCTCTTGTTATTGATCGATGTTTGGGATTTTTACTTATACACTTGCGATTTTATAGAGTTATGGCCCCTAGGAAAACCGCTACTGCTACCTCGTCACCCGCTATGACCCAGGCTGCTATCAGAAAGTTGGTTGCCGACAGTGTTGCTGCAGCTTTGGAAGAGCAGGCTGCCGCAATGGCACGAACTAGTAGCAATAACCTAGCCACTGCAGAAAGCGAGTCCGCTGCGACTCGGAAGTGCACCTATAAGGACTTCATAGCTTGTAAACCATCCTACTTCAAAGGCACTGAAGGAGTAACAGAGCTTGCTTGATGGTTTGAGCGAACTGAGACTGTGTTTGTGAGGAGCGGTTGTGCCGCCGAAAGCCGAGTCTTGTTTGCTACTGGAACATTGCTGGAATATGCGTTGTCTTGGTGGAACGCAACTGCTCAGAAGATAGGTGTGGAAGAGGCCTATCAGATCACCTGGGCTGACTTTAAGGAAAAGATGTTGAAGAAGTTCTGCCCTAGAGGAGAGATCAAGAAACTAGAAGATGAGTTTCACACGTTGGTCGTGAAAGGAAATGATCTCAGGGCTTATGATAGGAGATTTCAGGAGCTTGCCACACTTTGCCCTTCAAAGGTTCCCGATTTGGAAAGGTTGTTGGAAAAGTACATTGAGGGACTACCCAGGAGCATTGAGGGAAACGTCACCTCGTCAAAGCCTCAATCTTTGGAAGAAGCAATGACTATTGCCCAAAGACTGCTAGACCGGGAGATTAAGCGTAACTCTGCTCAGGGGAACAACGATCACAAAAGGAAGTTTGATGATCGAAAGACAAGCAACAACAACAGCAACAGCAACAGCAACACCAACAACAACAACAACAACAACAACAACAACAACAACAACAACAACAACAACAACAACAACAGCAACAGCAACAACAACCGAAACCCCAACCGTAACTACCACCATGACAGAAACACCCACCACAATCAACAGAACCGACGACAGGAAGCTGTCAGAGCTTATGCCGCCGCACTAGTTAAGGATGTTAGGTATGCTGGACCTCTCCCATTCTGCGACAAGTGTAAGATGCATCACACTGGACTCTGCTATGCTAAGTGTGGGAAATGTTCAAGGACTGGACATAAGACACAAGATTGCAAGGCTACAGGAGCTAACTTGCAACCCGTGGCTGTAGTATGCCATGCTTGTGGAGAGAAAGGACACTACAGGCGTCAGTGCCCTAATAAGGATAACAATGCACGTGGGAGAGCATACGTGCTGGGAGATGGAAATGTCCAGCAACATCCGAACGTAGTCACGGGTATGTTCTTTTTAAACAACCGCCTCGTTAAAGTTTTATTTGATTCCGGAGCTGATCAAAGTTTCGTATCTATTTACCTAGCACCCCTACTTAATATTACACCGACCAAACTAGACACCACATACGAGATTGAACTAGCTGATGGAAAGCTAGTGAGCACTAACACTATACTCTGAGGTTGCACCCTACGACTATTAGACACCTCATTTATCATTGACCTTATGCCAATTAGGCTTGGAAGTTTCGACGTTGTCATAGGAATGGATTGGCTATCCAAGAACCGCGCTAAAATCATTTGTGACGAAAAGGTCGTTCACATCCCTCTGAATGACGAAACCCTAATTGTTCATGGCGAACGAAGTAAAACACATCTAAGCATCGTTTCTTGCGTCAAAGTAGTGAAGTACATCGAACGAAGATGTCAAGTCTTTTTGGATCAAGTCACTGAGAAGAAGTCGGAAGAGAAGCGACTCGAGGATGTGCCAGTAGTCGGGAACTTTCCAGAAGTATTTCCTGAGGACTTGCCTGGCCTTCCGCCGATTCGTCAAGTAGAATTTCAAATCGACTTGGTGCCAGGAGCAGCACCCGTAGCAAGAGCACCTTATAGGCTAGCACCGTCAGAAATGAAGGAGTTATCTGGGCAATTTCAAGAATTGTCAGATAAAGGATTTATTCGCCCAAGTTCATCACCATGGGGAGCACCAGTGTTGTTTGTAAAGAAGAAGGATGGAACCTTCAGGATGTGTATCGATTATCGTGAGTTGAACAAACTTACGGTGAAGAATCGATATCCGTTGCCAAGGATTGACGATTTGTTTGATCAACTACAAGGATCGAGTGTCTACTCAAAGATTGATTTGAGATCGGGTTATCACCAACTGAGAGTTAGGGAAGAAGACATCCCTAAGATGGCTTTCAGGACAAGATACGGTCACTACGAATTCCAAGTAATGTCATTCGGTCTAACAAATGCACCCGCTGTATTTATGGACTTAATGAACCGAGTGTGCAAACCCTATTTGGATAAGTTTGTGATTGTATTCATCGATGATATCCTTATCTATTCACATAGTAAGGAAGAGCACACAACACACTTAAAGGCAATACTGACACTGCTCAGAGAAGAGAAATTGTACGCCAAATTTTCAAAGTTTGATTTTTGGATTGAGAAGGTACAATTTCTTGGGCATGTTATTGACAGTAAGGGTATTCATGTTGATCCCGCCAAGATCGAAGCTGTAAAAAATTGGGCGTCACCTGCAAGTCCTACCGAGATACGCCAATTTCTAGGTCTTGTCGGATACTATCGGAGGTTTATTGAAGGTTTTTCAAGGATTGCTAAACCTTTGACTGAATTAACACAGAAGAAGAAGAAGTTTGACTGGGGAGAGGAACAAGAATCGGCATTTCAGTTTTTGAAGCAGAAGCTTTGTGAAGCACCGATATTAGCATTACCCGAAGGAAGTGAGGATTTTGTGGTATATTGCGATGCATCAATCCAAGGTTTGGGTGCCGTGTTGATGCAAAGACTTAAAGTAATCGCTTACGCTTCTAGACAACTTAAACCCCACGAGGAAAACTATACTACTCATGATCTAGAATTAGGAGCGGTAGTATTCGCTCTTAAGATCTGGAGACACTACCTATATGGAACCAAGTGTACGGTTTTCACTGATCACAAGAGTCTTCAGCATATTTTAGATCAAAAGGAGTTGAACATGAGACAACGTCGATGGCTAGAGTTACTAAGTGACTATGATTGTGAGATTCATTATCACCCGGGGAAGGCAAATGTTGTAGCAGATGCCTTGAGTCGAAAGGAATGACTTCGACCCCTCAGAGTTAGATCATTGGGAATGACAATTAGATCACCACTTCCGTCTCAAATTCTTGAAGTTCAAGCTGAGGCCCTTAAGGAAGAGAATAGACCGCACGAGAAGATTTACGGCATGCCAGAAAGCACGAATGGATTTGTCAAGAAACCAAATGGAAGGCTGTGTTTCAAGGACAGAAGTTGGATTCCATTGTATGGAGGAATACGAGACCTCATCATGCATGAGTCTCACAAGTCTAAATATTCCATTCATCCTGGTTCGGATAAGATGTATCATGATCTTAAGAAGTTGTATTGGTGGCCAAACATCTAAGCTGACATTGCAGAGTATGTCGGTAAGTGTTTGACCTGCTCAAGAGTAAAGGCTGAACATCAAAAACCATCCAGTCTTTTGATTCAACCCGAGCTACCAATGTGGAAATGGGAAAGGATTACAATGGACTTCATTACGAAATTACCCAAGACATCGAGTGGGTTTGACACTATTTGGGTTATTGTCGATCGTCTCACGAAGTCAGCGCACTTCTTGCCAATCAAAGAGACTGATGATATGGACATTCTTGCACGATTATACCTAAAGGAGATAGTTTCCCGGCATGGAGTGCCGATTTCTATTATCTCCGACCGAGATAGCCGTTTCACGTCTAACTTTTGGCAATCTTTACAGAAAGCCTTGGGAACTAAGTTAGACATGAGTACCGCTTACCATCCACAGACTGATGGTCAAAGTGAAAGGAATATTCAGACCCTAGAGGACATGCTTAGGGAACCGTACACGAGACATGTCACATGTCATTTACGAATCGAATCTAAGACACTGATGACAATATATATAGGTCGCAAGTCGGAGGAATTTCATTGCTAGTTGTAGCAGTACACTGTTACTTTTGAGCACCGTTGTGATTTACGCACCTGTTAGGTGAGTTCATGTCCCACATTTTAAATTATTTTTAAACCCCGTGGGGAGATACATGCTATAAACCGAACACAAGTATTTTTCTGTATGATGTTACTATCTGCTATTGCCTAAGTTGACACCCGTACCACAAGTTCCTCATATCACGAACCTTAATCACTTGTTTAGTGAGCGTGAATATAGTTGATAGATCTATTGGAATGGCAGCCCATCTCTACCAAGGTGATTACTTGGTAGGAGATGTGCTATATTCGAGGACCATAGAAATTGGTACATTTCTGCTCACCGAGGGCCCCTTGTCATTTACATCCTCTGTGGTGTAGGTGATTGTTATTATCTTTATGATATGTCGAATCGATGTTAAGGCTTGCGTTTCGTGAGGCTTAGGAGCAATATTTCACCAGTTTAGTCAAGACCTGTCTATCTTGGCTTATTTATTTCAAATGTCTGACTTGTGTTCACACTATTACTATTTAAACTACTATGGATTCACTCAACCGTTGTGTTGACTTTTTAAGCATGTTTATCTCAGGAAATTAGCAGGCATGGTGGCACGGAGCTGGCAAAGGGCACACAGGACCTCCCTTTTTATTTCAATAATAATATCATTCTTTTCAAACTCATCACTTCTTTTGCAAAACAATTAACATTTGTAAAATGTTTGTAACTCTGACTACTTTGAGTTTTCATGGAATGATATTGACCATCTTTTGAATTGTTTTCTATGAGTATGACTATGTACTAAACTGTAATGACCCCGATTAGACTTCCGCTGCTTATCAAATTTTCGGGGTGTTACAGTTAACTTGTGTGTATTTATCTGAAATGGTGAATATTATTATAACACAAAATTATAATCAGTTACAACCAGATTCTAAGGCATCACAATGGACATGTCCCATTTGATCCTTTTCATACCAGAGAAATACACAACAGCTAATAAAAAAGAGACATAGCTGATACAATTCACCATTCTTCTAGGATGATATTCTAGCAGTGTACTAGATATATCAGTCCTAGGCAACCATGGAGAAACCACACACCTTGGCTACATTTCCTACTTACAAACACCCTACTTAACTGTTCCAGTAGCCCATACTAGAAACAATCAGAGGCTCTTGTAGAAGACTTCACCAAGATAGTGAGTAAAACTCCTGTTCCAATGGGGATCTACAACCATAGAGCTACATTTACACAAGTGGCATCACTCACATGGCTGGACTTACCCAAGGATACATCCCACCTAGACTACATTTCCTATTAATGACCATTTCCATAACAATGCAGCTACATCCTCACATTAGTACTTCAAAGGCCACAAACAAGCATCATCTGGTTGGCACTCCACCAATGAGCAGGCAACCTACTTTATGACCTCAAGTGGGCCTTTAACTATGCAGTTGACCAGTCTTGTAATAGTGATACTTCATCATCCACTGATTACAAGTCAGGGCTGACATAGAAAGGTTCTCAAAGCCAAGATACAAGGCCCTCTGCATACCTAAATGACCAGCAAAATATTGAACCCTATGTCATTCAGGTCCAACTAAAACCATTGTAGTTATTAGTTGGAAGTTGTACATAAATAGTGTATCCAAACACACCTTAAAGCATGACACTGTTTCTGCTCATACTTTTTGCACAACTATATTCATCCACACATCCCACTCTTTAGCAACATTCAGAACTTGAGTGGATTTTTTGACTTTTAAGCAGAGAAGTTGAAGTTTGACTTTCTCCATAGTCCATAAGAACATTCTTCAGAACATGTGGTTCCAACTTCTCACCAGTAAACATTCTAGTATTCCTTTCCTTCCATATGTAGTAGTCAATATTAGCTAGCACCATTCTTGATAGGACACTATTAATTGTATTATCACAAGGACCATGAGCATAATGCTCAGTAATATTCTCCCATGTATCATCCATCCAATCTTTACCCATCTTCTTTTCAAAACTACTCCATATACACTTAGAAAAGTCACATTCAAAGAATAAGTGTTTATGAGAATCCTGGATTACTCTACTAAAGTTACATAGAGAGCACTTCATGTTACAGTCATTGTTCCACATCATGATTCTGTCTTGAGTTTACAATTTGCCCCTTATAGCCATCCATAGAATAAATGCCATTCTAGGATTGCATTGAGAAAACCACACCACTTTATGCCATTTTACTTTGTTTCCATTTAGACTGATAGTATCATACACAACTTTAGTAGAGTAATCAATGGTCATTCCATCTTTATTCTTCCACACAACTTGACCATTCACATTGCAGACATATTCTTTAATTTTGTCCCTCATATCAAGCAAAGCCTTCCAAATCCATCAATCATTATATTTCTTTTGAACCTCCCAGATGCTTTGCCCTTTAAGTTTTACAACATTTACCCATTTGACCCAAAATGTGTCCTTCCCAGTAGCTATGTTCCACAGGTTTTTAATCAAGAGTGCTTCATTCCAATACCCCAATTTCCTCAACCCCAAACCACCTTCATCCTTAGGACTGCACACAGAACTCCAAGCAACCTTTGCTTTCCCTTTTTAATTACTGTCTTAGGAATTAAGAATACAGGAGCCCAGTATGCATGTAAAGAAGATACTACAGAAGCTATGAGTTGTAACCTTCCAGTATATGATAGGTAGTTGTTCTTCCAATCCTCCACTTTGCACATGACTTTATCAATTAGCTTTTTGCATTCTTTAGTACCATGCTTTTTGGATTGAAGTGGAACTCCTAAGTATTTCGCTGGTAGCTTACCAACAGTAAAAGGTAGAATAGTAAGGATCTCAGCTGCTACATTAGTTTGTACATTACCAAAGAAGATAGTGCTTTTACTCATATTAGGAAGTAGCCCAGAAATACTACTAAACTCCAACAAAGTTTCTTTCACAGTCTTAATTGATTCCACATTCCCCTTACATACCACCGATAAGTCATCTGCAAAGCATAAGTGAGTCAATTTCATTTCCTTGTAGCCTACATGATATCTGAATCTCCCATTTTGTTGTACATTCTTTGCAATGAGAAGAGTAAGTACTTCCATTACTAGTGTAAACAAATATGGTGATATAGGGTCACCTTGTCTTAACCCTCTACCACTTGTAAAGTACCCTTTCCTTTCACCATTAATATTAATTGTGAACTTGGCAGTAGTAATACATGTCAAAATCCAACTCACCATCTTAGAATGAAACCCAAACTGAATAAGAATCTTTTCCAGAAATTTCTAATCAACTGTGTCATATGCTTTTGCAATGTCTATCTTCAAGCAACACCTTCTAGGTCCACTTTTCCTATCATACCCCTTTAGTAATTCCTGAGTTATAAGAATATTATCTTGAATTACTCTCCCTTGGATAAATGCACTTTGATTCAAATTCACTAGCTTCTACAACCCATTCTTAATTCTTTCAGTTAGGATCTTACTTATGCACTTATAGATCACATTGCAACATGCAATGGGTCTATAATCTGCCACTTTACATGGATTACTCACCTTTGGTACCAAAGAAATAAGAGTATCATTTATTTCACCAAGTAACTTTCCTATTCTAAAAAATTCTTTGACTGCTGCACAAACATCTTTACCAATAATGGGCCAAGCTTTTTGTAAAACACAGAGGTAAAACCATCAGGGCCTGGTGCTTTATTATCTCCAATATCAAATATAGCCTTTTTTTTTATCTCATCATCAGTGACTTCCTTGATCATTTCCTCTGCTTCAGCATTATTCAGCACTGTCCCAAACACTCATTCTGTATTCCAATTCTCCTTTACTTTATTAGAAGCCCCAAGAAACTGTTTGAAGTGGTTAACAAACATATCTTCCATTTGTTTGCCATCATATGAAACACCCAGCTCATCACAAACACTTATTATTCTGCAGGCTTGTTTTCTGCTTTTGAGAAGTTTATGAAAGTATTTGTTGTTTTTGTCTCCCATACTCATCCAATCTACCTTGGCCTTTTGAAATAAAAGATTCTCCTCATCAATAATAGCTTCATTATACTCCGTAAGGGCATTGGCTTCATTATGATTAAGGTCAGAACTGTAAGGGTTAGCATCCAATTCTGATTGAGCTTTCTTCAGTTTCTCTCTACATATATCCACTCTTTTGCTCAAATCACCATTTTGCCAATTTAGTTTATTTAGTTTGCTTTTCAACCCTTTTATTTTCTTAACCAGTTGAAACATTTTGCAACCTTTAATCACTATATTCCATTCTTCAGCCACCATGGGAAGAAACTCCTTCTTATCACCAATGTAATTAGCAAATCTAAAAGGCTTAAATTTCTTATTTAAACTCTTAGGAAAACTGACCACAATAGGACTATGATCAGATACTAGATAAGGTAAGAAAACAACACATGCATTTGGAAACTTTAGCATAAAGTCCTCATTAACCATTGCTCTGTCCAACTTCTTAAGGATACTATTCTGTGGGTTCATAGGAGACTTGATCCAAGTGTAGAATACACTAGTACTGCATAAATCTTCCATTTCCACCTCATTAATACAGTCCACAAAATCTTGCATATCATTTGTAATTATAGACCCTCCAGCTGAGTGTTCCACTGGTTTAAGAGTGACATTAAAATCACCCATCATTATCCATGGCCACCCAATTGTAAGGTTTTTTTGCCATACATAAATCTTTCTAAGCTTCCTTTCTTTCCCTCCCAGTATTAGCAGCATAGATAAAGCTACAAAATAACTTGACTTTACTGGCCTTTGTTTCAATCGCACATAACATAGTTTGTCTTGAACTATGTAGAACCATAAGATCCACAAAATCATTATTCTAACTTACCATAATTCTGCACCCATTCATACTCTGACCAACATTTGATACCCAATTCCAGTTACCAAAAGCTTTTTCATAAACCTTCTTCAACTTATGAGGTTTTACATGGGTTTCAAGTATGGCACACACCTGAATTCTTTCCTCCATAATCAATTTCTTCACTTCTTTTTGTTTTTTCAATTTATTCATACTTCTAATATTCCATGAACTAATTTTTAGGTCCATGTTAATCTTATTACTCATATTTACACTATTTATCAATTTTCAGAGAGAAGTCAATTCATTACATTCTTACTCATTCCATTGACTATATTAACAGCCATGGTTTGAGCAATTCCACTCCCACTTTCATACACATCTTCTTTATTCCCATTCATCTCACCTCTCTCCTTCCTATTTTCATCCAGTATCCTTATATCAGTATCATCCTCTCCCACAATATTATTCAAAACATCATATCTATTATCATTATTGGCCTGTACTTTCTTACTATCCTTCCTCATATTATTTTGCACTGCAGTATTCTCCTTACCCTTATTACCATTCTTACCCTGCTCAAAAGTACTTTCTTTACTAGTATTCTGATTCTTATTAACTGTATCCTTATCTCTATTATTAGGCACCTTTTTCCTGTATTCCTGTTTATTATAACCATTTCTATACCCAAAATTCTTTGACTGTTGTTGCCATTGTTGTCTATTCTCTTCAGTATCCTGTTTAGCCACCTTCTCAGCCTCCAAACTAGCTTTGATTTCAGCCTCTAATCTAGGTCTTATGTTACATTTGCCATCAGAGTGCCCAAACACATTGCAAAAAGTACATACCTCAGGCTTCCAATCATAAGCAACTTTAACATCTTTGGTTCCTTTAATGTTTGAATTCTTATCAGCATACTCAATCCTAATACTATCCTTTATCATCTTCTTAGCATCAAGTTCCACTAGCACCCTAGCAAAGTCAGTTTTTTCAATACCAAATTGACACATCTTAGCTGTCATTTCATCCATCATTACAGGTTTACCCAAACAACTTGATAGTGCACTGATGCCTTCCATGTTCCATGCTTCCATAGGAATAGCTAGAAGTTTTACCCACACAGGCAACTTAGTAGGTTCAACTTTTTGCATTCCCATTCCAGGATCCCATTTCATCATAAACATAGGTCTGCTATTCACCATTCATGATCCCTTATCTAACACATACTGCATACTTTCCTCATCCTTAAACTTGAATAGATTTACCCCACTATTGTTAGCAATTACCTCTCTCAAGCCAAACCTACTCTACATTCTTCTTATATGGTACCTAAGCTCACCAATCATCATATTCTGACCAACAAAGTAAACACAAATTATATTCTTCCACTTAATACTTCCCTTATTAGCAATTTCTTCATCAAATATCACAATTTTAATACCTTCCTCATTTAACTTTGGGGCACTGAACATCAGGTTCTTATTCACATTATTCATATCATTTTTTACCATGTTAGCATATGAATGTTTACCACTATGTTCAGGCAACTCAGGCTTATTAGCAGTTTCATTAGTGTTCTTAGTGGAGCTAACATTCACAGAAGACACGATTTCATTAGCGGTAACATTCTTATCACTTGAAACAACATTTATCTTACTAGCATCCTTCTGAGTGGCACTCATATCACCTTCATACACTACATCCCCTTCAGTTCCTCCATTATCATCTACTACCCTTGCTTCACCATTCATAATACGAGTACTTACATCAGCTTCTTTGCAACCTATGACTTCATCCTCATTATCATCTTTCCTAGCACTTTTATCCTTCACACCTTCTTTACCAGTAACAACTTCATCCTCATATCTCTTAGGTTTCTTAATCTTCCTCTTAGATCCCCTTCTATTCGATGACATTTCGTACATACAGTGCGAAATTGAAGGAATCATAAATTAAACCTAATTTTATTCAATTGATTCACAAACTATGTATAAAACATAAAGATCTATCTAATTGAACCAGAAATTCAGCTTTCCAATTTTGGCGCCAAAATGCTAAAAAGGGGGTTTTTGAATTACTAGTTGGAAATTGAATCAGATAGTATCGGATTGTGCGGAATGAAAAGATGAATCGATTGGTCGGATTAGATTTGAGAATTAAGTATGAAAATGTAATCAATTGAAGCTTTTACTGTATTTTAATGGTGGAATATTCGTGGGTAATTCAGTTAGAAGAGAGAGAAAATGTTAAAAAAATGTAAGCTAGTATGAAGTATTTGTCTAGCAACTTGTGTGTATTTATCTTTTTGTATTTATGGGTGTTTTTCAAATGTAACACTCGTTTGAGTGTGCGCACCCTTTTTCTGGTTTCTTTGTAAATAAACTGTTATGACTACAGTAAATCAAATCATTGGTGGTTCTGGTTTGGTTTGTCGATGGTTTAGCGAATCAGTAATAATAATGAGTAGTGCTACATCCACAAAAATGTTTCACAAAATAAATCCTCAAAATGATTTGGAAGTGTTTGATTGGTGTATTTTGGTATAGGTTCTCTCTCTTCTTTTATACTAAGCCAATCAAATACATCCAAGTTATTTTGTGGATTTATTTTGTGGAAAGTTTTCTGTGAGTGTAGCACTACTCAGGAATAACTCAGGTGCAGATGAATGTGTGGTTATTATGTATGTGATATATCCATTTACGTGTCTCATTTACATGAATAATTAAATGGAATCATCATACGTCATTACATGTTTCACTTGTAGCCCGTGTAACTTGAGATAATTTGAAAAAATATCAACCATCATTTTCTAAACCATTTTCCGAAATATTGTATATTTTTTATGTGTTTACTCTATTTTTTTAAGTAATTTTAGGGTCTGTTTGGTTCACAATGTTTTCTTGGGTTTAGGTTAAAAAAGTTAAATGCAATTATTTGGTTGCATTTTTAAAACTCGGGTTTAGATTCTAGTCCCAAATATAAGGGTGTGTGTTAAAGTAGGGGTTGATGGGTTTTATGAAAAAGTGGGACCACATATTATTTCCTCCACATCTTTTTCTTTTTATCCCTCAACTATTAATATAAATAATTTTAAATTTATATTTTAATATATAATATATTTTAAAATATTATTTTCTCTCTCATACATTAAATTCAAATTCAAATCCTAAATCAAATTCAAATTCAAATCCAAATCTTAATCATAAACCCGTCTATAAAACGGGCCCTTTAGTAGTATCATTATTCATTAGTGCATTTAGTATGACAAGAACAGTGTATTGAAGAAGTAATCTATACTACATATAAAGCATGAATGACTCTCTCTTCAAAATTTTAAGACTTACAATAAATTAAGCATGGTTTACAACACTTTAATGCACCCAATTTTCAGAATTACAACAAAATAAGTATATTGTACAACAAAATAAAGTGTGGTGTCATTTTAAGACCAAAATTCGATCAAACAACATTAATGCTGTTAGAAACACCCCTTCACCAAAAATTACAACCATTTAAGCACAATGTACGATAGCTGCAACCAATTTTCAGATTTACAACAAAATAAGCATAGTGTGCAACAAAATAAGCATGATGTAATTTTCAGACTTATTTTCAAACTTACAACATTAATGCTATTAAAGTGGTCAATGTTATTAATGACTATAATGACTACTACTTACAAGAAAAGAAACATAATGTACAACACTTTAATGCACGTAATTTTTAGATATACAATACAAGAAGCATAGTGTACAACAAAACGCCACATTAATGCTATTTAATGTAGTCAATTATTTAATTGGTCAATAAATATAATTAATACAGTTATTAAAACACCTCTTATATAAGAAATATAAATTATCAAGCATATTATACAACCAAATTAAACACAATTTCTGCATTAAATTTCACTACTACAAATAATAAAGCACATTATACAAATATTCAACCCGAACGGGCAACGGGCCAAATGGGCTTGAGCCCGAACAGGCGCGGACCAAACGGGCTCGAGTCCGAACAGGCACGAGCCAACGGGTTCGAGCCCGAACGGGCATGGGCTATAATAAATTCTTGATATCTATAAATTTATTTTTAAAAAGAACATAATAAACTAAAATACATTATTCATCAAAAAAAATTATTTCAGGGTACCCGCAGCTGCAACGCGCGGATACCCTGCTAGTATATATAATACACCAAAGTGAAGTTTCAAGTTAATACATCAAAGTGACGTAGTGTTAGATATATCAAATTGGAAAAAATATATCACTAACCCGTTTGGTTCACGGGTATTAGGGGTATGGAATGAAAGAATTATCAAATTAATTGTTAATTTGGTTACATTTTCATATATCATTTTCAATCATTGATTCATTCTTGCCCCCACTAATGTCTTTTGGTGATAACCACCAATCAAATTTTACCTTCTATGTTTTAAAAAAAATTTCAACCACTTATTTGTTTATTACTAGTTTTATTTTTTATTTTTTCTATTTCAAACTAATTTATAATAACTTATTTTATATAAAAACAAATACATAATTTAAATAATTATTAATTTTCTTTCTCCTTATTTTCTTTCAAACATTTCCCAAATACAAATACAATTCCAATCCCACCTACAAACCAAACGCACCCTAAGTTATATACATTTTCAAATGAGTACCCAATAACAGTCTTAAAATTAATAAAAAAAAAAAAAAAAAAAAAAAAAAAAAAAAAAAAAAAAGGTGGGCTATACTACCGCTGCTACCTAAACCCGTTTAACAAACACCTAATCTAGATTAACCAGGCAGGTGGAATTAAAAAACAATTCATTTGAACATAACCACATTCATACCCGCCAATTATCACAGATCTAAAAAAAAAAATGCAAAACACAACAATGATCCAACCAGAAGCCATAATAACCTGGCTCCAAACAGAAATGAATTACAGACCATTAAACAAAACATCATCATCAACACCATCACATGACTCACTCCGTAGAATCTGCAGAGGCAACATGATCCCTGTCCTTCATTTCCTATTATCTCGCGTCAAGTCGGAGAAAACAGTGAACGATATTAGGCGAAACATACTTGTGCATGGTGGCATGGCGAAAAGCGTAGAAAATAAAGGGATGAGGAGGAGGAAGAAGGTGAATGTAGGAGAGAGTGAGGACAGGGAAAAAGTTGAGAAAGAAAGGGAGGTGGCGGAAAAGGAGGTTGAGAAGCTGAGACGGATCGTGAGACGGAAAAGGAAGGAGTTGGAGGGGATCATGTCTGAGGTTTCGCGTGAGGAGTGTGAGCGGAAAAGGGTGCTTGATGAACGGTCGAATTCTAGGTTTGTTGTCACATTTGTAATGATATATATGATAATGTTATGTTGTCAATATTAGTATTTGCATATGATTAGTTAGTTAGTAGAGTTAGTTAGTTACGTTACGTTTAGATAATTATGCACATTTATATGTAGATGAACGGTTTTATATGTAACTTATAACGTATATGCATAATAAACATTTAAGTACTAAAATAATGAAAACAATAAGCAACCTTAGCCTGCATCTGTGAATTAACATTTTTTGATGTGGCTCAAACTAGTAGTGTCTCATCTTGATGAACGATTAGGTTTGTAGTCACAGTTTTGTTACTTAGTAATTGTTTGAAATATCTTATATGTTAGTTAATGATATGTTATCAATATTAGTATTGGATATGATTTCTAGAGTATTGATTGCTTCCACTCATGACACTTGAGTTTGTTAGAGTCGGTAGTTAGTTAGTCACACTTGAGTTTGTTAGAGTCGGTAGTTAGTTAGTCACAGTTAGGTTGTTATATGCTTAATAAACATTTGAGTAATAAAACATATGAAACAATTAGCAACCTTAGCCTTCGTCTGTGAATAGAACATTTTTTCTGTGGTTTAAACTAGTAGTATCTCATCTGGAATAAGAAATTACCCGTTAGGTGGAAAATTGCTACTTTAATGTATTTTTTTGTAGTGTCGTTACATCTGTATGCATTTGAATGGGGAGCGTGATGCGTAATCTTATTGTTAGTGTAGGCATAAGCAGGTGATGTTGGAAGCATATGATGCACAATGTGATGATGTAGTTAGGATATTCTCTCAGTATCATAAACGTCTTTGTGAATATGTTAATCAAGTAAGGGATGGTCAGAGACTGGAGACTGATTCTTCAATGGAAGTAGTCAACAGTTTTGAGATGAATAAGGAAAGAGATATCAGTAAGGCATGTGAGTCGCTTGCGGTACTGATGGTTGAAAAGATTCAGAATTTGTTTCCTGCATATGAAGGAAGTGGTATCCATTTGAACCCACAACTAGAAAGTCACAAATTAGGAATTGATCTTGATGGGGATATACCTGATGAGGTCCGAGATGTGATTCTGGATTGTCTCAAAAGCCCTCCTCAGTTACTTGTGGAGGCAACTAAGTACACTCAAAGGTTGAAATCTTTGATTGCTAAAGAAATACAGAATATTGATGTTACAGCTGATGCAGAAAAATTAAGGTAAAACTGAAATTATGCCACATAGTGTCTTTGTATTGCTGTGCTACAGTACTAAAAGTGTTATATCGAAATTCTTATTAGTTGATGATTCTAATATTCATTTAGGTACAAGTACGAGAATAATAGAATATTGGATGCTTCTCCTGATCTAGGCTCGCCATTACAGCTCAAACTTTATGGTTTTGGAAATATCGGGCATGACTCTTCAAAAGGGACTCGATATCATCTTTTTGAAAGACAGGTACACTCCTTTCTTCTTAGCTTTATATTTCGTGTGCATATTAGATTATTCTATTCTTCTTTCTTTTCCATTTTGTTGGTAAATGTCATAGCCATTTGCAATTTATGATATTATTTGCTCTGTGTCATCTTTGGGTTTGCAGAAAGCACATGTTCAGAAATTTGTAGCTACTGAAGATCAACTCAACAAAGCTGCAGAGGCTAGAAGTGCATGTCAAAAGCTTCTCAAGCGTCTATCTGGAAGCAGTGGTGTAGGCCTTTTTGGAGTGACGTTACAGAACATGAGTAGTCTCAGGCAGTTGGAGGTAATACAAATTAAATGCTTACAGAATCTGAACATGTAGTTCAAGATCATTACAAAGTTCATACAAATGAATGCATGTGATTTACTTCTTTCTGCTTGTCCAGCTGGATGTTTGGGCCATGGAAAGAGAAGCTGCTGAAATAAAAGCAAGCTTGTCCACATTGACTTGTGAAGTTCAGCGTTTGAGCATGTTGGGCGAAGAGAGGAGAGAAGCTGAAGAGTGTTTAAAGAAGAAATTGAAGAAAATTGAAGAATTTGATGCTCGAAGATTAGAGCTTAAATGCATCTGCGATGGTCTTATGAAAGCAATCACAGTAAGGCGGATATATCATTATAATGTTGTTATTAACCATCTATAATCCTCATAGTTCATCTTTTTTGGCATTGTAGGACGCTGCTGCATTCTGGAGTCAACAACCCTTAGCTTCTAGAGAGCATGCATCAAACACCATCATTCCAGCATGTAAAATTCTTGTCCACGTAGCACACAGTGTAAAGGATCTTATAAATGAAGAAGTGTCGGTCTTTTCCCGCAGTCCTGACAATAGTCTTTACATGCTTCCATCAACTCCACAGGTCCCCAATTCACTATACTTCAGTCATTAGCATAGAGTAATGTTTATCTATTAATTTTTATTTATTTATTTATTTATTTTTATTTTTTTTATTATTTTTTTTAAGTGTGCCTCTTTTAAACATATTGATCTTATGGAAGCAAATCTTCTGATATATGATTATTATCTCAATCAGGCACTGTTGGAGTCTGTAGGTCCTAGTGGCTCTACTGGACCTGAAGCAGTTGCTGCTGCAGAAAAGAATGCGACCCTACTGACTGCAAGAGCTGCTTCTAGAGACCCATCTGCCATTCCTTCTATATGTCGTGTTTCAGCAGCCCTTCAGTATCCTGCTGGTATGCTCGATATCATCTTCTTCAATATATGTTACTATATTAGAGTATATTATGATAAATTGTCTTTTGTCTGAAGGTTCAGAAGCAAGTTTGGCATCAGTGTTGGAATCAACGGAATTTTGTCTCATGTTACGTGGTTCTGAGGCTTTTGTATTAGAGGAGTTATCAAAGGCTATCAACTTGGTCCATACAAGAAGGGATCTTGTTGAAAGTGGCCGTTCGTTATTAAAGCATGCTTATGATTCTCAAAAAGAATATAAAATGTAATAATGTGATATAGTTAATTTTTTTCACAGTTTATATTTCAACATACTTTACTGTTTTGACAGAGTGGTTGTTCATTCAGGAGCACGGGCCACTGTTTAGAATTAGCTTCCGAACAAGAAGAAATAATTAGGAACAAGTGGTTGCCCGAGCTGAAGAATGGAGTTGCAAGTGCTCAGAAATCAATTGATGAATGCAAATATGTTAAAAGTTTGGTAAGCACCAATTTTCACTTCTAGAACATGTGTTGTATATCTGTAATCTTCAACAACGTATACTCTTTTGCCTAAAACTCATAGCAGACATCGTTTTTATGCAGCTTGACGAGTGGTGGGAACAACCAGCATCAACACTTGTTGATTGGGAAACTGTAGATGGCCAAACTGTTGCTGCTTGGATTAATCATATGAAGCAACTTCTTGTATATTTTGGCAAAGAAATGTGAAGGTCAGATACAAAGTCTGTGTAGAATGTTCTTTTCTGTTCAATAATGACATGTCTAGCCGTTTTTGCTACAATAATTACCAAATTATATATGTAAAATCTGATCTCCAAAAGGACTATCAAATGCATATGCTTGAGTTTTTGAGGGATGTGTATGAAGAATTGGATCATAAAAACATAAAACGTGTGGTTACCATTACACCTCGTGTGAACCAACAAGGTCCTAACTGCAAATGCGATCCACGCTTGCAACCAATACACCAACAAATATATGCATGCTCACTCAATCCCTTCATGTTGCATGATTCAGCTCTATCTGCATCTTACACATAAATATTGAAAGACTCCCATGTTGGTTTTTGTTGGTTTCAAGTACACATACATTTGTATCCAGGAGTCTCTAAATTAGCACTCTTGAGGCCTATTAGCAATAAAAAAAAACCAGTAGGGAACTATATTAAACCAAAAATATTCGCTTTTGGTTTGCATCATCGACTGATGATGGCAAGCTCACATAAACCCCCCTTGTAAAAAAAACATTTTAGCTCTCTAATTCTACGATAGACTGATGTTTATTTCAAGAATGTGGTCGTGGGTTTGTCTGAACTTAGCGTTGATCCTAAGTCTAATGTTCAACGATGTATCTGAAGCTAGACACACCACACTTGTAGGTACAGTCTACTGTGATCCTTGCTTCCATCAAGATTTCCCCAAGCCAAGTCACTTCATCTCAGGTAGGCTTGTGAAGTATGAAATTGCATCGTCAATATCTATTATGTTTAGCATGCAGTGTAATGATGTTTTGAATTACGTAGTATATGTTTAGATGCATTGGTGGGAGTGGAATGTGGTGGTTCCGGGAAACCAAGACTCCGTGAAGAAGTGACAACGAATGAAAAAGGCGAGTTTAGAATTAAACTGCCTTTTGAACCTAATAAACATGTTAATGAGATCAAGGGGTGTTCTGTCAAGTTAATCAGTAGTAGCATGCTGGATTGTCCGGTGGCTGCCATCGCTACACCATCATCTGTATGGCTCAAAGTGAAAACCCCTGAAAATCATGTTTTTTCAGCTGGGTCTTTTACGTTTCAGCCTCTAGAACAACCAAAACAATGTCAAACAGAATCACATGAGAATTCCAATGACGAATATGGTGCCTCAACAACACCAGAATCACATGAGAATTCCAATGGCGTATTTGGTGCTTTAGCGCCATTTCCATCGCCTTTTGTAAAGCAGACTGCAATCGAATTAGATGATGTAGCAGATCTAAACGATTTTGGATTCCCATATGATCAGTTTATGCCACCTCCACTAGTTCCATCATTTCCAGTCCAACCACCACCAAATTCCATGTTCAATCCTGATTTCCAAACACCACCGGGTTCCACATTCACTCCAAATTTCCAAACACCTCCAGGCGCCACATTTACTCCTAATTTCCAAACACCACCAGGCTCCACATTCACTCCAAATGTCCAAGCACCACCAGACCCCATGTTCAATTTGGATTTCCAACCGCCACCTAATACCATGTTCAATCCAGTGCCAGTACAAGCACCACCAGATTCCATATTCAACCCGTTTCAGTTAGCACCACCTACAATGATTCCTCGGTCCTTGACACCACCACCACCATCATTTTTCCCTTCTTTTCCATTTCCACCAGTAGAACCACAACCAGTTGTGATTCAATTAACGCCACCACCACCATCAATACCACCACCTTCACCACTAACACCACCGCCGCCAATAACAACACCACCAGGAATCATGCCACCATTCCCTCCATTTCCATTTCAACCAAGCCCAGGAAACAGGCCTGGAACCCAACAAGCAATAGCTTCTGCTCATCTAAAGAAAACATAATCTCTTTGATTGAATCAAAGGAGCATTATTGTATAATTTTCCGGTAGTAATTGTTTTTAGCTTCTCACCTTTGTAAGTTCGAAAAACTATGATAACTAAATAAAAATGATAAAAAGGGCATTTGAAACTGGCAAAAGAAGATCACAAACTGTAACAAAATGAGCTTTAAATACTAAATAATAGTTCATACATCATTTTTTAACAACAAAACCAAATGCAGATTATATGTTGAAGGTTATATTAGGCCATTGCATCATAATCATCAAGCTTATCGTTATACACCATGACCTTTCTCTTGATCTTGGATGTATCAACCCATGTAATAAAATCTTCCATGTTTCTTGTCACCAGAAATGCTGGATCAGTGACCGTGTCTGGGCCCACTCGGATATGCCCTTGTTCTATATATGTCACAGCTTCCTTCAAATGTTCGGCAAACTTCAACCGCACCAAAACTGTTGCGAGCCTACGCCTAAACAATGAACAAATTGGTTACTTGTGGCCTAGTAATGTGTACCAAATAGGTGTAGGAAGGTAGCATTACAGCATTATTAACATTAACTAGGACTGCATCAAAAAATTAAGATTATTTATTCATTCTATTTGCATTTGCATTGAATACTATAAGCATGAATAGTAAAACTGGTGCTCACTTACCGGCAGAATGATGAAACTGATAAACGGTCACACAAAGCCAAGCTTTTCTGAGATGGTATCACACCCATGTTGTACCTGCATCGAAACACGTTAAATGTATTTATACAACTGAAGAAATATTAACAGATATTTGCACATAATCCTGTTGACAGGCTGATGATAGATTATTGTGCTGAAAAACATCCCTGAGTTATTAATTACTCCATACTAAGTAAAGAAATATTAACAAATATTTTTCACATTAATAAGAAAACGATAGATTATCGAGCTTCACTTTTAACTTCTTAATATGTAAAATGTTTGTCAGATGAAACCATGCCTGTGCTATGTGCTTTATGCAAATAATACATCTCTCCTGAAAAAATCTTCACTTAATCAAAATTTTATTAGCAGCTCACACTAACTTGAATACAAAAGGCAATTAGTGGTAGCTTACTATACCAATTAAAGTTTTCATTAAACTAGTTTGAGATGATATTACAACTTACTATGCTACACTCTAAATAGTAATCTGGATTACCAACGATCTTAAGCACCAAAAAACTAATCAAAAGCATTTTTAGAGCCTAGATTTCTTGAAAACCAAAAAAACCTAAGATACTATATAACATTGTTTTTTTCTCAAAGAGAACTTTGATTGGAGAGCAATATAAGGGATCAGTGCATATAGCCATATGTGATAGCAACCAAAGCAAATACGCAAGTGCAGTACATATACAATGTTCTAATATACGGATATCAAATTAAAGAATGAACTCACAGCTTTTCAAGGAGTTTATCAGTCATGTCAATCCGATACGGGTCTCTCGGATCCATCTGCTTCAATATGTTTACTAGCTTCTGTGTCATTCTACACAAACCCGAATACCTGGATTCCCAACCACCACAAAGTAAACAAACATATAAGCTTGATGGAAGTCACATAAGCTCGTATTCATTCCACAATTCAGCATAATGCAAAAATAAGTGGGTGTTTGGGATTGCTTTATATTTCTGCTTATTTATTAGCAAATAAGCAGTGTGAAAAGTTAATTTTTTTCAGGGTCCTATTGCATTTTTTTAGTACAAAATAAGCAAATCCAAAGACTATCTCTACTTAAGTGCTTATTAAAAAGCTGGTTCTACTTATAAAGAGAAATAAAAGAAAAAAATGATACTTTTTGTAGTCATCACGGCCAGTGACATGATAACGGTGCATAACATGAGCTTCTCTGTGACCACCTTCTCTTTTCCATTCCAAAAAGTTCACTTTTTTCAACAGCTTCTTCTCATGAAACTTTAACTTCCTCATCTTCTTCTAAACTGCTTAATATCTGCTGATTAGAAGAAAGCTTGAATGAAAAGGTGTATGTATGATGAAGAAGAGAGTTTAAACCCTAGAATTAAAACCTTCAAAATGTTATTTGGGCCTTTTGTGAGTTTTAAAAATATATTGGGCTTTTTAATCGGGCTTGAATAAGAAAAGCTTTTATACCATAATATATTTTTGAGCTTATTATATGTGAATGTATATTTTTCTAGTTGTAGGTAGTAGGTACGTTAAGATCAAAATATTTAATAACTAACTTTTTAAATTTTGATTATTTTTTGTATTGATTTTATAAATATTTCAAAAAATACTTGATTCGAGACCAAAATATACATCAATCGATACGATTGAAATTCACACACAACCAATGGCGGAACTAGAACATTTTTTTTGGGGGGGCGAATCGAAGATTTGTTTGTAACCTCAATTAAATTACCTTTTAAACCTATAATATTTACACTATGTGCCGTAAATTTTTTTTTGGGGGGGCGGGACCCTCCCCTGCCCCTTCATAGGACCGCCCCTGCACACAACTAAAAGAATGACACATTTTCAGACAATTAACCTTATATTTTTAATGAATTAAACGAACGGACATGCTCGTTTAAGTTTATCCGAAAAAAGAAAAGAACATGTGTTTATTTCGTCTTTGCTTTTTAGCATCCGTTTATATATGCTCGCTATCATAAGATACTCAAAATACATATAATGTTGTTGTTTTATTTATGTTTGTTTAAGTATCTATTCTACTAAAAAGTAAAAACATACGATATTTGAAGATAAACAAGCAATACGTAAGCGAACCTTCACAAATGCATAATTACACTAAGGCATATGAGCGAATGGATCGTGTTTGTTCTGAGATGAACATGAAATCTTGTTCATGTTTGCTTGTTTACCGGATAAAAAAACTTTTTACTAAACGGCTCACGCACTGTTTGTTTACAACCTTGTTGATAAAGTTTGTTGTAAGTTCCTAATAATAGTAGTTATGATTTTAAGTAGCATACTTGCTCATATTGGTAACTCGCAAGAATTTTTTTGATTTTTGTTTTTTAACGGCAACTAACTATCTCACAATATTAACACAACATATCTATCTCACACGTCCTAAGAAGTTGGAGAACTTCTCACACATTACACATTGTAACACAATCCTTTCGGTAACTCGCAAGAATTTTAATCTCATAGTTTCATGCAATGGACCTAAACAATGCCACACGTAGTGAGTTCTTGCTGCCCTAGTAACACCATTCGAAATGCAATCGTTTTCTCTAAAAATAGACATACACAGGCATATGTGAATCACCACCAAGATACCTTTAGTGGTCATGCACCTTGATGTCCTCACAAGAGGTGTCAAGTTCAAACCTTACTAAGTGCACATCTTAGGGTGGCAAAAGAAAGATTCGAAAACAGTCACGGAAATATCTTGATTAGACCGCGTACATCTGAGTCAAAAACTCACCCTCCCTATTAGCCTAAGGGAAAACCTCGTCCGTTTATACATAGGCACATATTATTATGAATAAAGATGCTATAGGAACAAAGATTGGTATTTCTGGTGGTTGCCAATTCATAAACCTACATACAAAATCATTGCACAAATCCCCTGAATACTTCACTTTTTGAAGAACAATATATAGTTGTTGGATATACCAAAACATAGACGCAAACAGTTCTAATTATGTGTAAGCGATATGCAGGGACGGAGCCAGGAATTAGGAATAAGGGGGGACCGAAATTTGTTTCTCAAGCTAACAAAGTAATTTAACTAAAACTTTAATTGGTACTCGTATGTTCTAATGATCACATACGCTCGGTTACAAACTTAAAATTTTGATAAGAAAACACATTGATAACTAATAAAAATAAATTAAATGAAAACATTGTGCATGAAACGGTGTCAATCTTCTCTTGATTCTTTTGACATCTAAAGGTTAGAGGGGTCATTGCCTATAGTTGGGTCATAGGCTTAAATTTTATAAGATAAATAGCAAAATGATTGGGCGTATTGGAGGGGCCGAGCACCCTCTCGCTCCTCCACTGTCTCCGTCCCTGGCGATATGGACAATCTGACTTGTCCCCTTCAGTCAATCGTTCAGCAAAAACCATATTCATCTCTATAGCTTCAAATAAATTTTGAATCAAGACACAAGTACAACACAGATACATAAGTATATACTATGTTATTTGAAATATGACCAAGCATAGGATCAGGAATCTCAAGTACCATCAAAAAGAGTTCTTTGTAAACATATTACTATATACAACTCATAAGAAGCATGATCACAGAAAAAACATATACCACGACAACATAGAATATAAGTAGCAAGTGTTTAAAAACACGAATACTGAAATACCCTCCACTTTTGTGGTGGTAATTTACTTATTATTGTTTCTCCTGAGATATCTATACGCAGATATCTCAAAATTGGCATGAAGTTCCAAGCCTCTGCTTTTGCCTTAAATTCCTCGACTTGCAATTGACAAAAGCCGAATGCAGGAGTCCCTCAAAATGACCAAGAAAAGCAACCCATTCCTCTTGACTCATATCCGAGAGAGTTACAAAGCTCACGCTACTAGACAACTCCTCATTCATGCTCCTAATTCCAGATGAACTACTAGCACTGTAACTCCCATTAACTGCTGTCACCTCACGCCTCCAGTTCTGTTCTTCAATGCTACAAGCTTTCAACAATGTCGATAGATTCAAAACTTCCTGGCCTGTCACCTTATCACTTTCCACTGTCTCAAAACTCCCAAAAGAACTCGAACGCATGTTTCCATAGGTACTAGAATCGTCGTCACATTCTATGTCAAACTGGAACATTTCCTTAATTGTACCTTTTGATGCAGGGGACCACGCCTCACTTTCCTCCAATAGCTTCCTTGCCTGGATGCATATCACCTCGAGCTCGCTTGGTCCCTCTTCATTATAATGGAACTCCCTACTCATCATCCCACCGATCTCAGCCAAACATAAACCAAAAGAAGCAGCTTCTTTAAGAAATGTAGTGCAAAGAACCAACATCCGAAGACAAGCCTCACGAATCATTGGAAGTTCCATACGTAATAATTCAGAATCACTGACAGGGTCAAGATTGGAAATATAGTCGAGTTCATCTTCAGAGAAGGGTACTGATGCTTGTGGCCAATGGATCCATTCAAAGTAAGGGTCCTCCAAGCTTTCCGGAAGACATAAGCCATGGTCAATAGGGAAAAGCTCTACTTGGTCAAACTTCCCTGGATTCTCGGGTTTCTTGACCAATATATTTCCTCCATGTCTGTCTGTGTTTAATATACGTATATCTAATATCCCGATCCTGTGAACTGCTGACACAGGAAAGCTTGAAGTCCCGTAATCACTAGCATCAAAATCATGATGGACATACTGTTGCAGTGAAGCAATCTTACACACCTGCTCATTGACCTTGTCATTGACTTTGAAGATTGAGTGTGTGATCTTCACAAGGGTGGTAGGGGGCACTTTGGCTGATTGGTAATGGTCAAGAAGAAATGCAGCCACTTCTCTATAGCCAGTCTCACCAACACGAACTGATGGCTTCAACCCTGGTTGACCTAGTACTCTGCCTACAAACCCTTTTGGATTATTGGGCGCAAAAGGTTCCTCATCTGTAGGCTTTACTATAGCAACATTATCACCATCACAATTTTTGAAATAATATGCACCTCCAAGCCCACTTGAAATTGGGACCGGTCCAATATCACACTCTATTGCCTTTATAATATTGTGCACCAATTTTTTGGTACTAGAAAACTGCATTGAAGGCACTAGTATCTCAACCGGCTCACTAAAATCACCAATATGAGTATCATTACTTAGTATCTCAACCGGCTCACTAAAATCACCAATATGAGTATCATTACTGACCGGTGAGAGACATGGTGTCGATGAGCTTTTATGAAGAACGTTCCTAGTAAGAAGCACAGGCGAGCCATTTCTTACAGTACTAAGATCACTATTCAAGACCTTATCCCCATATACAAGCAACCATTCCTCTGTACATACATTGAGTGCAGTCTGCAATCTCTTTTTTACTGTGTTTGCATCATCACTTTCATCTACCTCTATACCCAATGCGCATCCAGTTTCTGTCTGTACAAAAATACGTCTTTTCCATGGAGCAGCTGCCATCCGATTCAAGTTTGGTGTAGATCAGGAGATGTGAGAAAAGACGGTAAAAGTATAGCTCTCAAAGCTGATGGCAGAGGTAGATCAGCAGAGAGAAACTCTCTCAAGCGGGCACCAAGCTCACGTGTCCGCACCAGTTGTAAAGAAAATTCGTTTTTTTGCTGAGCAAACATATCAGCTATAAAGCCGTTCAAATTCCCTCACAAGATACCCTTGTGGCAAAGGAAACTGGATAAGTGATCTCACATTGTTAACTTGATAGAACCGAAATCAACACTACTGCACAACCAAAAAGGATAATTCAGAGAGAGAATTAGAATGAAGAAATATCAGCACAATCATCTATCAGTACTTCCGTCAACGTTTGAGCATTAGTAAGGAGAAGACTATAGACGCTTAGCCAAACATGGATGTATCTACATATTCCCTTTAATTCATTTGTAGAAGGTTAATTTTCACCATCGGATGTCAAATATAGTTTCCTTTCTAACGCCATTTGTTTCTATCTTTGGTACTTGCCGGACATAGTAATTATATTACCAAATCTTTTATTAAAGCTTAAAAAAATTGAATGGTTTAAAAAGTCTACTTGACCATCAAAATTCAAATATGACTACTAAAAAGGGGACCGAGAGTATTACAAATTATAAGAAGTCAAGACACGAGAAAACCAAACTTGTACCATCCATTTCCAAAAAGTCTACTTGACCGTCAAAATTCAAAGATGACTACTAAAAAGGGGACTGAAAGTATTACAAATTATAAAAAGTCAAGACTCAAGAAAACCAAACGTGTACCATCCATTTCCAAAAAGTTGCCTCTCTGATAGCACCGTCTATAATCAGAATTTTTACATCCCAGATAGCAATCTCATACAAAAGAATCCAACGGTTCTAAGAAGGCCGTTCTTAAAGTCTGATCAGGTGTTTACTCCTTGATTAACACATAAACTATTTGCTTGATTGACAGGAAAAAGTATTACCTAAATCGCTAAGCAATTAAGACGTTCAGAGCACCCAAAACTTAAAGCTTATAAGGAATGATTATGTCTAACAAATGCTAACCAACAATCGCTAATAATAGGAGATTAATGATGGCCATAAATTCAAATTCACAAACTTACAATAAATTAGACATCTCAACTTCTCTAATATCCAAGCGTACAAACCCCAAGTATTCAGGATTTCTTACGTTACAAACCTATATGACATTACGCTCATCATGAATATAAATCAATAAACTTATACTAAACGTTATATTAACGTCTGAAATGATCCTCAATGATCTTAGTCTCCATTCCATCTGATTAACCATTTAATAACGAATTTAGCATTTCAATAGTACTAAACATATTATTCAGTAAAAACACTATCAATCGTTTGACCTTCATATTCTATAATCAACCGTTAACAACGCACAAATAACCTAAGATGCAACATTCCTTAAACCTTCAACATATACAACATTATGTCCATTGACACTTATGAATTCTAAACAAACACAAGCTAATAATGATTATACATTCAAAATTTATAAAAACTACAATAACATTTTATGTATCTAACCGAATTCGAATTCGAATTCGAAAACGCTCATTCGCAACAAATTTATAAAAAAGCACTAAATAAGCATAAACAATCCGCTAACATTCCTTAAACGCTCATTCTAAAATAAATTTGTGCACCAGGTCATATTTGTTTCTGGCTTCGTCCCTTAGATGCAACATTCCTTAAACCTTCAACATATACAACATTATGTCCATTGACACTTATGAATTCTAAACAAACACAAGCTAATAATGATTATACATTCAAATTTTATAAAACTTACATTTATATAACACATAACCGAATTCGAATTCGAAAACGCTCATTCGCAACAAATTTATATAAAAAAAGCACTACATAAGCGTAAAAAATCCGCTAACATAAATCACAACAGCATATAAACGATAATAAATTAAACATTCATATACATACATAACACTTGTGATAAAAAAAATGTTTCAAAAAAAATTTAAAAAAATGTAGGGCTTACGAAACGATGCCGGAGATGATCAAAAACCACGAGCTCCGGCAGACGGTGGATCTGATCGGCCACTTGAGAGTGTGTGTGTGTGTGTGTGTGTGTGTGTGTGAAATGTGTGAGTTCTTTGTTTCTCCCGCTTTAACAGGTTTACTTTTAACTTTGTAAGAAAGGGGTGTTTTTGTCAGTTAAGGTATTGTTGGAGGTGTGTTTTTGTAAATGTTTTATAGTCGGACCGCTTTACTTACTTTGTGCCCACGTCATTAGTAATTACTGCTTTTCTAAATTTGAACATATTTGGTTTTATTTAGTGAGCTTTTTGTTCGGTTTTTTAAAACAAAACACAATACATGTGAATTTTGAGTACTTGAGTAGTTTTGTATTCATCATTTTCTTGTTTATAAGTCTATTAATAGTTATTTTTAGTTTTTGTACAGCGTATACCATGTGCTTTTTCCTTTTTTTAATATGTTTTTTTTTAACTTTTTTACTTTAACTAATTTATTGAGTTTGTGTTTATCACACAGAAATAAATCGGATAAAGGTGTCTTCCATGCTTTTAAAATGTGACATAATCACGTCAAATTTTACTTTAGTTGATAGAAATTAAGTAAAGTAAAGGTTTGTTAAAAGCAATCTTTAGGGTGGTTGTTAACAACTATATTACGAAATTTATGTTAAAGTAATACATAATATTCACACATATTCATTCAAAATCATCCAAAATCGCTAACAATTTCTTGTAATATCTCAAATACAAATGCAATATATTCACCTTATTGGTCATGTTAGTGAAAAATGTGGAGCATATTTCTAACTATATCTTAATATTAGCATATTTTATGAAATGTTTGTTGTTAACAACAACTTGAGGCCCGTTGCTAGCATTTCCCGTAAAGTAAATATAACAATGAAAATCATTAACAACTAAGAAAAGTAAAAAGTCAGCAGTGTAAAAATTTTGGATTCATATGAAATACTTTTAGTTTAATTTTTATGTTTGTAAAACGTGAGCAAATTCATCGTTTATCACTCTTCTTCCAAAGGTATCTAATCCACTACTTAAAGATTTTCGGCCCATATCTTTAATTGGTATTCAATACAAAATTGTTGCTAAAATCTTAGCAAATCGGCTAGCAAAAGTTGTGAACAAGTTGGTAAGTCATGAACAATCGGCATTCATTTCCGGACGCCAAATCCTTGAGGCCCATTAATGTTGAGTGAAGTTATCGAATGGTACAAATACCGTAAAAAGAAACTTATGATATTTAAAGTAGACTTGGAAAAAGCCTGTGATTCAGTAAGTTGGAAGTATTTGGATTATGTGCTAAATCAATTTGGCTTAGGGGAGAAATGGAGGGGTGGATTAGAGAATGTTTACATTCGGCTCGAACATCTATCTTTGTAAATGGTAGTCCAACAGCGGAATTTTCTATCAAACGAGGGTTACGACAAGGAGACCTTATCGCCATTCCTATTTATTCTTATTATGGAGGGACTTCACATAGCTATAAGGGATGCCATCCAAGGGAACTTAGTAAGTGGGGTCGTAGTAGGTGATCCAAGCTTACATCTTTCACATTTTTTTTTTATGCAGACGACGTTGTTATGGCGTCAGAATGGAGCCGTGCTCAGATGGTGAACATTATACGGGTTCTGAATGATTTTTACTTAGTATCGGGACTATAGATAAACATTCATAAATCCACCTTTACGGCATTAGGGTAACGACGGAGGAGACTGAAGATATGGCTCGGCTCACGGGATGTTCATCAGGTACATTACCTTTCATGTATTTAGGTCTTCTAATAGGATCTAGTATGACATACACGACTAATTGGCAAGGGATGGTCGATAAGTTTAAAAATAGATTATCATCTTGGAAGGCTAATCTTGTATCCATAGGAGGAAGATTGACGTTGTTAAAGGCGGTTTTGGAAAGTGTTGGTATTTATTATATGTCAATTTTTAAAGTGCCAGAATCCATCCTAGATTTGTTAGAAAGACTTAGGACAAGATTCTTTTGGGGTGGTGATCAACATGTGAAAAAGATGGCGTGGGTCAAATGGGAGAACGTTTTGGCATCTTTAGAAAAAAAGGGTTTAGGAACTGGGAGTGTAAAAGCCTTCAATCTTGCATTGTTACAAAAATGGAGGTGGAGGCTTGTTAATAATGCGAATATGTTATGGGTGAAATTAATTAAATCCATCCATAGGGAAGATGCGGGTCTAGCCTCTAGAGGATGTAACAATCACGGTTTATGGTCTAAGATCGTTGGTTCGATTAATCATTTACATTCTAGTGATATTATTCCTAAAGGGATGTTGCGATGTAAAGTGGGGTGTGGATCAAATGTGATATTTTGGAAAGACACTTGGTTTGGAGAGGCTCCTCTTTGTGTTCGTTATAACAGATTGTTTAGCTTGGATATGAATGAGAATTGCTTGCTTAATGAGAGATTAGTTAACAGTGTTTATTCTTGGCATTGGAGACGTCCTTTTACAGGTGGGCGGACTAGTGCGATATTAGACATGTTATTCGTCGAAGTAGTTGATTTAACACCCTTTCAGGCACGGATTCATGGCATTGACATATCAGCAAAGATGAATTGTTTACAGTGGGGGATACGAGAAAGTATATAGACGATATCATTCTTCCATCCTTGGAAGTATCTACAAGATGACGTAAATCCTTGCCTCGGAAGTTGAACATTTTGTTCTGGCGTTTACGGTTGGATAAATTACCTCACCGTTTGAATTTCTCTCGAAGAGGTATGGATATTCAGTCGATTTGGTGACCGGTGTGCAATGGCGGAATGGGAATCCAACGATCATCTATTTTTCTCATGTGAAGTAGCATCGTCTGTGTGGAGATTGGTGCGGATGTGGTGTGATATTCATATTCCTTCGATGTTTACCATAGCGGATTGCTTATCTTGGATCGATAATATGCGGAATCTAAATGGCAACAAAGATAGAATGTTCGTAATTGTTGCTATTATGTGGTGGATGCTTTGAAAGTTTCGGAATAACGCCACATTTAATACTCATTCAATGAGGAAATGTGACATTTATGATAATATCCGTCTTTTTTCTATTAACCTATTTTGATTTATTAAAATGTGGAATACAAGTATAATATATCAAGACCTAAATTAACGTCTAAAAAATAGTATTGTTGTGTGTGTAAAATTTTGTCGATATAAGAAACTCTCTCAACCCTTAGGCGATTTTGGCGATTCCACTAAACCCTAAATCGACTTTTTATTAACCTGATCGATCTTGCTCCTCTCCTATTCAATCCTGATTTAAGTTTGATTATATCTCGTATATGATCTTAATTAAGTCATCGTTTGTTTCTGGAAGGGATTTCTATTCATTTTCGTTTGTGTTAGGGTTTTTAGTCAATCGTTATTTAGGGTTTTCTTTGTGTCGGTTTATTGTGTTATTTAATTCCAATCATTGTTTCATCATTAAACCGATCAGACATCATCATTATACCATGGTTTAGTTATTGCATAATTATGGCTCAAAAACTCTAGTTTTAAACTAGGGTTTTATTCGATTTGCCAAGTGCTTGGCGAGTTTATTTGGTTTTGTCTTGCTGCGATCAGTTTTGTTTAGGGTTTGTTTTGATGTCGAACATGGGAGAGATGAATAATACGTTGGTAAAACTTGTGTTGGAAGTTGATCAGACATCTCATTATTCGTCTATGCCGAATGCTTCTCATTTGTCGAGTTTTGAAGTAGCTATGCAATCACAGTTGGGAGAGGGGAATAACACATTAACACAACCTATTAATGTGAATATTGATGAATTGAATGCTATTGTTGATTTGTCGAAGGTGACTATGAGGAAAAATAAGAAGCTTAAGGATGTTAATCCTAGTTCTAATCTGCCTATACTTGCATCGTCTGGTCCTATTATTACTGAGTGGAGTGGTGATGATGGAGATATTGAATTATCTACGACTGTGGACAAGAATAATCAAGTGAAGCCGGTTTCACTTGATCCTTTAGTTAATTATCCGAAAGGTCCACATGGGGCTTCTAACAAGTCTCATAGTTCTGATAAGGTTGATACGAATGCACATGGGGCTGTTGGTATTGAGAAGGTTGGTGTGGATGCTTTGAAACAACCTTCTATATCGTATGTTGGTGTTACTTCTAATGAACTTAAGAAATATATGTCTAACTTTCGTAGGCTGGAGTGTAGCAAGAAATCTAACAGTGTGGATCTTTCTGTACCCATGAAAGTCGTTGAAGAGGTGAACACTAGGTTTGCGAATACTCTGTATGGGTACTTCCTTGGCCAACGACTTGTTTTTCCTGTTGTCGATTACTATGTACGCTACGCGTGGGCTAAGTTTGGTATACAGAAGGTAATGATGAATGCAAAGGGGTTCTTTTTCTTTAAGTTTAACTCGAAGAAAGGTGTTGATGATGTTCTTGAAAACGGTCCTTGGTTAATTAGAAATGTACCTATTATTCTTAAACCATGGACATTGAACACCAACTTGCTTAAAGAGGATTTGACCAACATCCCGGTGTGGGTTAAATTCCATGATGTTCCTCTTGCTATGTTTTCTGATGATGGTCTTAGTCTACTTGCCACATTGATTGGTACGCCCAAAAGGTTAGATGCTTATACTAGTCAAATGTGCAAGGAATCATGGAGCCATAGTAGTTTTGCTAAATGCATGATTAAAGTGACGTCGTATTAGAGCTTCGGGATATCCTCACTGTTGAGATACCTTTACTTGATGGTTCGGGTTCGACTACGGAGAAGATACGGGTTGAATACGAGTGGAAACCATCTCGTTGTGATAAGTGTAAGATCTTTGGTCATAATCTGATTGATTGTCCTAAAGTTGTTCTACCTTCTGCTCAGCCTACTAAGCCTGTTAATGATGGTTTCAAGACGGTCAATAACAAGAAGAAAGGAAAGCAAGGTGGTTCTACAACTACGGGTCATAGAGGGTTAACTAAACCTATTGTGGGTAAGCAATTTCAGTATCAACCCAAAAAGACTCCTCCTGAATCTAAGAAAGTGGATGGCATTAAGAAGAAGACTTCGGATGTGGCTAGTTCGAGTGTAATGAAGATTTCTATATCTAACCAGATTGATGCTCTTAATATGGATGATACGAATGCTTTTGGTATTCCTACTAATGACTCCAACAAGGATGTGGATTCTGGTCGTACAGTGGAAGTTAATGAGGATGAGTCTACTAAGACATGTAATGCATCACAAGAACCCCTTGTGAGTGATTTAAAAGAGAATGAGTCGGTTGTGGCTCCTAAAATTAGTGATTCTTCTACTCCGCCCATCTCTTCTACTAAGAGGGTTAACCCTTTTTCTAATGTGGGAGAGATCGTGGTTTCTGATTCTGGAGATGAGGTTCTTAACACATTTGACGAATCTATTCGGTGGTGGCCAAGAGTATGAAGAAGATTATGATGACTATGACTACGATGACTATGCGAAGCAAGTTATGATCTTCCAGGGAATTTGAATGCTTTTAATGCCATGTATGGCACCAAGCTTTGAGGTCTTAGGAAGTAATTTTTATTTCGTCATGTCTTAGGTTATCATTTGAGTAAGTGGTTTGTTTTCTTGTTTAGAAAATAGGAAGTATCTTGTCATGTAAGCTTATCGCCTATGTAACGGGCTAAGATATAGGATTTCACCCATATCTATTGTACTTAAACGTTTTGGTTAATATATTTACCAGGGTGCATGATTACTCCCCTTTACCAAAAAAAAATTGTGAGTTCTTTCTTTCTCCCGATTTAACAGATTTGCTTTTAACTTTCTAAGAAGGGGATGTTTTTGTCAGTTAAGGTATTGTTGGAGGTGTGTTTTTTAAATGTTTTATGTTGGAAATTTAGTGCACTTGAGGGATCAAATCATACTTGGAGATGGGTTTGGAGGTACGGAGTGTACACCCATCAAGTCCCTGATTACCCTGACTCAATAGTGGTTAGTAGAGATGATATACAACAGTACTTTGTCAAAGTACTGCTGTGCTTATCAAAGTACTGCTGTGCTTATCAAACTACTGTTGTGCTTATCAAACTACTGCTGTACTTGTCAAAGTACTGCTCTACTAGTCAAAGTACTGCTATGTAACTGATTTGACCTATTCAAATGACAGTTATACCAATACTTATGACCACGTTTAATTGGTCATGTAACCACTATCTTTGGCTATAATGAGGGCAATTATGTGGAGATTAATGGGCCGATTAATTCTCATAATTCCATTTGACTAGCCATGAGTATCTTCCTATAAATAGGAAATCAGATGATGCATGAAGAACACACAGAAAACATATAACACTTATACACGAAGGGTTATTGATTTGTGCCTAAATCACTAACCACATTTGGTCTTATCCCAAGTAGATATTCGTGATACCTAGGCATTAGGGTCGAATATTTTACTTTGGAAAGTGATAACACGATTCCAAGTAATATCCGGTAACCATTCATTGGTACGTAGTTAGGCTATTGATTATCTTAACCCTGTTCTGGGCACATAACCACCAACAATCAAAGTAAACTATTCTGTGATAATCAATGGCTGCTACTATGAGGCATATGGCTGCTAACTTTTCAAAATTGGAAAAGTTTGAAGGTGTTGATTTCAGAAGATGGCAAAAGAAGATGCACTTCTTGCTGTCAAGCATGAAAGTGGTGTATGTTCTTAGCACTGCTATTCCTGAAGATCATGGGGATGATGCTACTGTAGAACAGATAAGGAAAATAAGCAAATGGGAGAATGATGACTATGTATGCAGAGGTTTAATTCTCAATGGTATGTCTGATTCTCTCTTTGACATTTATCAGAATGTTGAATCTTCTAAAGAACTATGGGATTCCTTGGATGCCAAATATATGGCTGAGGATGCTTCAAGTAAAAAGTTTCTTGTAAGTAATTTCACAAATTACAAAATGACTGATTCAAGACCAGTCATGGAACAATACAATGAACTTCTTGGAATACTTGGAAGGTTTACACAACACAAAATGAACATGGATGAGGCTATTTCAGTCTCTTGTATCATTGATAAACTCCCTCCTTCTTGGAAAGATTTCAAGCATACCTTGAAACATAAGAAGGAAGAACTGACACTCGTTCAGTTGGGTAGTCATCTGCATATTGAGGAATCCCTCAGGGTGCAGGATAATGACAAGCCAAAGAGTAGCAATGCTACTGGTGCATCTGTTGTCAATATGGTGGAACATAACAATTCCACCAGGTACAATGACAACAAAGGCAAACGTAAACATCATGATAACACAAGGGCTGATCCTAACAAAAAGGCAACACCTACTTGTTGGAAATGTGGCAAATCGGGTCACATTAAAAAGGATTGCAAAGGTGTGAAGGTTGGTGGTAAAGCCAATGGTTCAGGCACTAGTGGCTCAGGGAGTGGTGGTTCTGCCAACTCACTGAAAGGTCAGAATATGTTTAATGAATCTCTTCAGGTTTATTATGTTACATATGTATCTGAATCTAACTATGTGCAGGATGATGATGTTGCGTGGTGGGTTGACTCTGGAGCAACTGTTCATGTGTGCAAAGATAGAAGATGGTTCAAGACTTACGAGTCACTGAATAATGGTTCTATTCTTCACATGAGAAATGAGTCAACAGCTTTGGTGCATGGTCGTGGTTGTGTAGATCTTAATTTTAGTTCTGGAAAGATTGTAACTTTGTTTAATGTTATTCATGTTCCTGATATAAGGAAGAACTTGGTTTCAAGTAGTGTTTTGAATAATCATGGATATAAACAAGTTATTGAATCTGATTAATTTATTTTGTCTAAACATGGTGTGTTTATTGGTTTTTGATATTTGTGTAATCAAATGTTCAGACTTAATATTGTCACTGACATTGTTAATTCAGCCTTTTTGTCAACCTCTATACTGAATGACTCTACCCTGTGGCATGCTAGACTTGGCCATGTACACTATAAAAGGATGCAAGATATGTCTAAGGATGGGTTAATCCCAGCATTTGACATGGACACTGAAAAGTGTAAAACTTGCATGTTGACCAAAATTACTAAGAAACCTTTTCAGGGTTTTAAATGTGAGACTGAGCTCTTGGAGCTTATACACAGTGACCTGTGTGATTTGCATGCCACTCCCTCTTTGGGGAACAAGAAGTACTTTGTGACATTTATTGATGATGCTTCTAGGTTTTGTTATGTCTATCTATTACATACCAAGGATGAAGCATTAGATAAATTCAAAGTATTTAAAACTGAAGTTGAGTTGCAACTTGGGTCACTGATCAAAAGATTTAGGACTGATAGGGGAGGTGAATACATGGACACTTTGTATTTTCAGTCTGTTGGTATAATCCATGAAACGACTGCTCCCTATACTCCTCAACAAAATGGTATCTCTGAAAGGAAGAACAGGGTACTGAAGGAGATGGTTAATTCCATGTTGTCTTATTCAGGACTGTAACACCCCCAATTCATGGATGCAGCGGAATTCAAACTGGGTGTTACTCGACGGCACAATAGTCACAATGATAGAAAACGAACTCCAATTGAATCGTTTTGAAAAGGTTTATCATTCAAATTATATAAATATCAGAGATTACAAAATGAGGTCCCAATTGGTTCCATGTTTACAATGTATAATAAATGAGTTTTGAATGATAATAAAATTTATAGCCCTCTTGAGTATCCGTGCCCTTCCGTTCCATCCTTGATCGTCATGAACCTGAAATACATGCTTGAGAGGTCAACACAAAGGTTGAGTGATATTCATAGAGTTTGTTAAATCGATTGAACACAATATGTTGGTAGTGTGAGTTATAGGCTCACACCAATGTTTGGAAAACAAAACCGGTAGGCTACGTTATTATACGCCCGGAACATGTATTATACACTAAGCTTATGACACCATAACGTTAACGTGTACCAATATCAATCGGCGGTTTTATCCCGGTAGGTATGTTGCTAACATACCTAAATCTCAAATATTAATGCATTTGTTTGCACTTAGTCAAAACAAATGGGATTCGTCAATCCCAATAGGCCTATTATTAATATTCGCGCTCACTATTGCTAGTGATTAAATGGTTCATAATCAAGGATATCGGTTTAGCAAGGTTGGTACTTAGTGATAATAAAACAATCAGGTAAGCATACAATTTAAAAACATTGTGCTCGGTTATAAATAGCATGTATTCCCCCCAAGGGTTTGTAAAACAATTAAGTAATCGAAAGTGGGGCTATGAACTCACCTTAAGTAAGATAGCAAGTAATGAATGTAACGGTCGAATCGCGAAGGTTTCTACGAGCAACCTATAATAGAATGTTGTGACTTAGGATCGGAGTAATGAATATGAAGTAGTGCCTATATATATATATATATATATATATATATATATATATATATATATATATATATCTTGCATTATAGTCCATGATGTGGTATGATGTATAATGTAAGCCTTTGAAAGAAATGATTCATGAAACATGTATGTTTTGTATATCGTTCACTACCGTTCGGGCCGACATAATTCAGAAGTCATGTTAGTAAGCGTTCGAGGAGCCAGGACACTTTAACTCGTAAATCCACAACTCAACTCGACGGCTTACATAATGAACTCCTCACATGAGGCTCCCTACTATTGTAGTAGTTGATGAAATATATAGATATAAGTTTTGATCCGAAAGGTTACATGTCCGATATTTGAATAAACTTAGGAAAGTTTATTTGTACATGAAGATTGTTATTAGGGGTAGCTTCATAAGCCTTAAATGACCATGTTCTCTTGGTAAAATCTCATGGTTTCCTTTTAAGTGAAGTAGATCCAAATTGCTTGTTCAAGTTATCGCCTAACTCATTGTTTCATGTTTACGCCTATGTGAGTTGTTATGGTCATTTCGTCATGGCCTAGCCATGACCTTTGGTCCTTGTTCCAAGGTCATGAGACTCAACCTTGGTTCTAGTCATGTTTGTGGTCTTGATTATAGGTCATAAGACCTCTTGTTCCTTTCAAAGTATAACCATAATCTAGTGACTTTCGCCTAAAAATGGGCTGTTTAGAATTTGAAGAATTTTATCACTCGGAAAGCGTTTTTAGGGCTCGAGCTTCTTTGTTCCTGAACGAAAACGTCGTTTCGGACAACTTTCGTGTTTTAACTTTTTGATGAATCGGACCAGAAGTGGGACTTTCAAAACCCAAATTTGATCAGGAAGCTATTTGGCAGTTTTGCCGGAAATCTTTGGTAATTTCAAATCGCCATAACTTTTGACTCGTATACTCGTTTTGGGTGGTTCAAATTGCTATGGTTTCCTTGTTAAGTCCTCTACTGTAATATGTAATGATCCAACATCATATTTTTACCATTTTGATCAGGTCTTACCAAGAAAGTCACTAGTTTACTTGTTTTAGTAACTTGTTGTAACAATCAATAACAATAACTTGTTTTGGTCATTTTTATACATCATGGACATGATAACAAGACAATATATAGCACAAATAATATGTAAATAACATGAACATGATTATTTAACAAGAATCAAGTTAGGGTTTGGCTCACAACTTTTGGCTTTCAAAGATGAAAGGAAGTTAACATGTAAGGATAGGACTTTGATAGACTTGCTTCAACCCTTTTTCACTTCATGCAATCTTTCTACCCTTGGTATTCTTGAAAGATGGATGATGAAGGTTTAGGTGAAATGAGTGGATTTAAACTCAAGAGAAATCACCAAGTATATGAGGTTATGGAAGTGTTTGATGAATGATAACCTATCTAGGGTTTCTACCTTGAAGAATCACTTGAATCTTGCATGAAACTTGGAAGAGAATTTGCAAATGAATGGTGTGTTTGTGTGTGTGATATCCACGGCAAAGAGGGGAGGGAGGGGGTATATATATGGTCATGAGGAGGTTAGGAAATGAGTAGGATATTACCACAACTTGGTGACCAAGTTTTACTTGGAGCCAAAGTTGAACACATGTGATCATCTAAGGAATCAAGGGTCAAGATCAAGCCACAAGTGTGAAAACCCCCCCCTAATGGCGGTTTGATATGCTAGGAAGGATGAGGTGGTTCTTGCTTGATATTATCCAAGATATTGGATGAGTTTTGACTCCGAGAAATGCCAACCGTAAATGATTAAGCCTCAAAACGTAAAACCGGGTGTCGTAAAATTATGGAACTTGAAAGTATTGATAAACATGTCAATAAGTTCCATAATAAAATATAAAATGAGTGGTAGGTTCCATCGGGTGCTTAAACCCTGCTAAAAACTGGAAACACGGGTCTAAAACGCGTAATTCGCGTAAAACGCTGAATATTGCGTAAAATTGAGAAAAGTAAAATGTTACTTTTCTAATGTTATAAAAATGATTTAAAATGACTTATAATGTCTAGACTGGGCTCAGTCTAGTGTCGGTTGGTATTAAATGTCTTTTAGACATCAAATCGTAAGCCTAAAAATCACGAAATGACTTATAACATCAAGGGATCATTTTTGGTCAATGGAGGAGGGAAATAATATGTTGACTTTTTCTAATAAGTTGAAAACTCAAAAAGTCTTAGAAACGCGTTTTGTGGTCTCACGGTTAATCGCCCAAATGGTTAAGCGTGCTCATGCGAGAGTAGTACAGGCATGGGTGACCTGCTGGGAAGTTTTTGGTCATATTTTTCTCAGTCACGATTAATTCTCAAATAAATCATGAGTGTGTAAAATATTTTACTGATGTGGGGTCACCTGACGGGGTTGAATTTCGTTGTGCGTAGAATTTCTGATTGACGTTTTACCCTAAAACGTGTAATTCCGTGTAATTCCTTAATAACTTTCACGAAAATGAGCTTATGAAAGTTAAACTTTTAATTTGCCATGGAAATGATTTATCACTCGATAAAATCAAATAAAAATCAACTTTCGGGAAAGTTTCGGGAAAAAAAATGAATAGTAAAAGTGAATAGTGAAATTTTCCGGGAATGGTAATTAACCTGAAATTGTGAATTGTTACAGTCTCTACCCCTTACGGGGAACTTCGTCCCGAAGTTCTATGTGTGTCATATGTTGGAATGGTGTCGATAAAGATGTGTGGTTACTTATGAGGACCAAAGTCTGGAATTACTAGTGATGTAGTTTGATTTGTCTCAGAATATGGTGTGTCAATCGAGATTGATAACATGGTTGAATATCAGTAGAGATCCATATAATAGTCGAATATCAAAGAAAATTGATATAGCAGTCGATTATTAATAGAAATTGATATAGTAGTTGTACAGAAATTGATATAGTTAAATATCAAAATGGAAATTGATATAGTTTGTCAAGTATCAATAGCAATTGATATAAGAATCGAATCATGGAATAAGCGTTGAACATGTGGTTGGACCAAGTCCTGTTTGAATTGTACGGCTGCCCATGCATATGGCTACATGGCTTCACTATAAGTTTGGTATGACTGCCCATGCATATGGTTACATGGCCCCGTAATGAGTTTGGTACGACTGCACATGCATATGGTTACATGGCCTCGCAATGAGTTTGTTTGTTATTGCACTATCATTTTGAAAACCAAAATGTAAACCTCGTACATATGGAAATTGGGATAGTCGTTGCAATCATAGCCTTGTAGGTAATCGGTTGTTGTACCTAGTGTTTATGTCATGGTTTGAAGCGATGTCGGTGAAAAGATAGGATTTCTTGTGGCGAATAAAATGTAGGTATCATGCCATACCCGAGCAATGTAATGTAGGTATCAAGCCATACCCGAGCAATGTAATGTAGGTATCAAGCCATACCCGAGCAATGTAATGTAGGTTGACTTCATACTTATGTTATTTCGGATATAATTAAGCCCACTTGTTTATAATTCTTTATTTACATAGAGAGGCATCCCAAACAATGTAACTAAAGGAATATAAACGTATGGTTCGATGATTTATAATTTCTTTGTTTAAATGAAAAGGCATCCCAATCCATTCAAATAAGGACATTATAAATCATCCTACTCAATAATTCCCGACACAACATTCATACTTAGCCGGTGAGTTACAAGGTAGTGTATTACGAGATGATACTGGTGTTCCAAAAGTACAAGATGAATATTCAATCTTGTAAAGCTGATAAGGGTGCTTGTGGTGTAACTAAGGATGATTTGAGCTTTAAAAGTGCATCAAAATCTGTTAATGAGCTTGTGGTTCCAACGGTTGTGAAGATAATGTTATGATATGTTGATGAACAAAAGTGTGTAGTGTATGCTTAACATTAATACTCTTAGGTATCGATGTTGAGTTTGCTTTAAAAGTCTTAAGAGATTTTTAAAAGTTTATGATGGAATGGTATCCTAAACAGGATGGTACTTCTACAGGATGAAGAGAATAATTAATAACTATCCCAAGATAGTAGTTCGGATTATCTCATAAATGAAAAATTTCAAGAATGAAATTAGGTAACACAAATAAGGTGTTAAGATTTCGCTGAGTGGTAAGACATTATCGTGTCTCTAGATTGTTTTAATGTATTCTGGTGGTTTATCGAGTTCATGTAGGAAATCAACCTAAACATAACCCTAGTACAACTACTCTCAGTATTTGAAAATTCTAAGTCGAATATAGTTAGTCAGACTATATTCCACTGTCCCTAGGTTAAATATAGGTGACTAGTCTATATTTAGCCAAGGTTCGATAAAATTTCCAAATACCTAAATTAGGTATACTTGTGATATGTCCGTTGCTTTCGGGAAACTGTTCACTAAACAAAGGCGATGTCAAACCCTTAAGTTGCAAGTCCCGCCCATACAAGACTTGTAACCCATGTTTTCATATTCCATTGCATAGAAGATAGTAAGGGTAGGTACGTATGGAAAGGAAGTTTTAAGTAGTTCTAAAATAGAACATACTTGGCCAGGATCACGAACTTTTAATAATGAAGGTTTCATAAGAAAACTTTGATGAATGTAGAGAAAGTTCAGCTTTTGTCGATGATGGATTAGTTTGTCCTTTAGAAATCTCATATTTCTTGTTTTGAAATCGATAGATTGTGACGGGTTTTTGATATCATAAGAAATGATATTGATGATGTGATGGAATAATTCTAGAGACCATTTGCACAAAACACAATGTCTCGGAAGTAGGTTAGACCATTGTGTAATTCACAATGTCTGGGAAGTAGGTTAGGTCATTGTGTGACTCAAAACATTTGAGAAATGATTAAAACCATTGTATCATACAATGTCTTGGAAAATGAATGAGACCATTGTATCTCACAATGTCTTGAAAAATGAATGAGACCATTGTATCTCACAATGTCTTGAAAAATGAATGAGACCATTGTATCTCACAATGTCTTGGAAAATGAATGAGACCATTGTATCTCACAATGTCTTGGAAAATGAATGAGACCATTGTATCTCACAATGTCTTGGAAAATGAATGAGACCATTGTATCTCACAATGTCTTGGAAAATGAATGAGACCATTGTAATCAGTTACAATGTCTTGGACATATAATGTTGGAGTAGGAACATGATTGGGAGAGTGTGGCTGTGCCAAAATGCCTTAGAATAGGCATACACAGATATGTTTAGTCCATTGTTTAGATAAATGATTGAAAATAAACCGAGTTTATATATCAATATACTAATATTAGCATAAAATGCCTAGTGTGTATATATCAATATACTTATATGTGTTCATGTAGCATAAAATGCCTAGTGTGTATATATCAATATACTTATATGTGTTCATGTAGCATAAAATGCTTAGTGTGTATATATCAATATACTTATATGTGTTCATGTAGCATAAAATGCTTAGTGTGTATATATCAATATACTTATATGTGTTCATGTAGCATAAAATGCTTAGTGTGTATATATCAATATACTTATATGTGTTCATGTAGCATAAAATGCTTACGGGGAAATGCTCAATTATGTTTAGGGTACATATATTAATATGCAATTATGTTTGTGTAGCATAACATGCTTACTAAGTCCATAATCGTCTGGAGGATGGAAGACACGGAGAGCGGAAGGCTATAAAAATGGTTTTGCTTGTAGTTGTAGTTATAGTTTAAGTCTCAATTAGACCCGTTTCTCTATAACCATGGCTCTGGTACCAATCTGTAACACCCCCAATTCATGGATGCAGCGGAATTCAAACTGGGTGTTACTCGACGGCACAATAGTCACAATGATAGAAAACGAACTCCAATTGAGTCGTTTTGAAAAGGTTTATCATTCAAATTATATAAATATCAGAGATTACAAAATGAGGTCCCAATTGGTTCCATGTTTACAATGTATAATAAATGAGTTTTGAATGATAATAAAATTTATAGCCCTCTTGAGTATCCGTGCCCTTCCGTTCCATCCTTGATCGTCATGAACCTGAAATACATGCTTGAGAGGTCAACACAAAGGTTGAGTGATATTCATAGAGTTTGTTAAATCGATTGAACACAATATGTTGGTAGTGTGAGTTATAGGCTCACACCAATGTTTGGAAAACAAAACCGGTAGGCTACGTTATTATACGCCCGGAACATGTATTATACACTAAGCTTATGACACCATAACGTTAACGTGTACCAATATCAATCGGCGGTTTTATCCCGGTAGGTATGTTGCTAACATACCTAAATCTCAAATATTAATGCATTTGTTTGCACTTAGTCAAAACAAATGGGATTCGTCAATCCCAATAGGCCTATTATTAATATCCGCGCTCACTATTGCTAGTGATTAAATGGTTCATAATCAAGGATATCGGTTTAGCAAGGTTGGTACTTAGTGATAATAAAACAATCAGGTAAGCATACAATTTAAAAACATTGTGCTCGGTTATAAATAGCATGTATTCCCCCCAAGGGTTTGTAAAACAATTAAGTAATCGAAAGTGGGGCTATGAACTCACCTTAAGTAAGATAGCAAGTAATGAATGTAACGGTCGAATCGCGAAGGTTTCTACGAGCAACCTATAATAGAATGTTGTGACTTAGGATCGGAGTAATGAATATGAAGTAGTGCCTATATATATATATCTTGCATTATAGTCCATGATTTGGTATGATGTATAATGTAAGTCTTTGAAAGAAATGATTCATGAAACATGTATGTTTTGTATATCGTTCACTACCGTTCGGGCCGACATAATTCAGAAGTCATGTTAGTAAGCGTTCGAGGAGCCAGGACACTTTAACTCGTAAATCCACAACTCAACTCGACGGCTTACATAATGAACTCCTCACATGAGGCTCCCTACTATTGTAGTAGTTGATGAAATATATAGATATAAGTTTTGATCCGAAAGGTTACATGTCCGATATTTGAATAAACTTAGGAAAGTTTATTTGTACATGAAGATTGTTATTAGGGGTAGCTTCATAAGCCTTAAATGACCATGTTCTCTTGGTAAAATCTCATGGTTTCCTTTTAAGTGAAGTAGATCCAAATTGCTTGTTCAAGTTATCGCCTAACTCATTGTTTCATGTTTACGCCTATGTGAGTTGTTATGGTCATTTCGTCATGGCCTAGCCATGACCTTTGGTCCTTGTTCCAAGGTCATGAGACTCAACCTTGGTTCTAGTCATGTTTGTGGTCTTGATTATAGGTCATAAGACCTCTTGTTCCTTTCAAAGTATAACCATAATCTAGTGACTTTCGCCTAAAAATGGGCTGTTTAGAATTTGAAGAATTTTATCACTCGGAAAGCGTTTTTAGGGCTCGAGCTTCTTTGTTCCTGAACGAAAACGTCGTTTCGGACAACTTTCGTGTTTTAACTTTTTGATGAATCGGACCAGAAGTGGGACTTTCAAAACCCAAATTTGATCAGGAAGCTATTTGGCAGTTTTGCCGGAAATCTTTGGTAATTTCAAATCGCCATAACTTTTGACTCGTATACTCGTTTTGGGTGGTTCAAATTGCTATGGTTTCCTTGTTAAGTCCTCTACTGTAATATGTAATGATCCAACATCATATTTTTACCATTTTGATCAGGTCTTACCAAGAAAGTCACTAGTTTACTTGTTTTAGTAACTTGTTGTAACAATCAATAACAATAACTTGTTTTGGTCATTTTTATACATCATGGACATGATAACAAGACAATATATAGCACAAATAATATGTAAATAACATGAACATGATTATTTAACAAGAATCAAGTTAGGGTTTGGCTCACAACTTTTGGCTTTCAAAGATGAAAGGAAGTTAACATGTAAGGATAGGACTTTGATAGACTTGCTTCAACCCTTTTTCACTTCATGCAATCTTTCTACCCTTGGTATTCTTGAAAGATGGATGATGAAGGTTTAGGTGAAATGAGTGGATTTAAACTCAAGAGAAATCACCAAGTATATGAGGTTATGGAAGTGTTTGATGAATGATAACCTATCTAGGGTTTCTACCTTGAAGAATCACTTGAATCTTGCATGAAACTTGGAAGAGAATTTGCAAATGAATGGTGTGTTTGTGTGTGTGATATCCACGGCAAAGAGGGGAGGGAGGGGGTATATATATGGTCATGAGGAGGTTAGGAAATGAGTAGGATATTACCACAACTTGGTGACCAAGTTTTACTTGGAGCCAAAGTTGAACACATGTGATCATCTAAGGAATCAAGGGTCAAGATCAAGCCACAAGTGTGAAAACCCCCCCCCTAATGGCGGTTTGATATGCTAGGAAGGATGAGGTGGTTCTTGCTTGATATTATCCAAGATATTGGATGAGTTTTGACTCCGAGAAATGCCAACCGTAAATGATTAAGCCTCAAAACGTAAAACCGGGTGTCGTAAAATTATGGAACTTGAAAGTATTGATAAACATGTCAATAAGTTCCATAATAAAATATAAAATGAGTGGTAGGTTCCATCGGGTGCTAAAACCCTGCTAAAAACTGGAAACACGGGTCTAAAACGCGTAATTCGCGTAAAACGCTGAATATTGCGTAAAATTGAGAAAAGTAAAATGTTACTTTTCTAATGTTATAAAAATGATTTAAAATGACTTATAATGTCTAGACTGGGCTCAGTCTAGTGTCGGTTGGTATTAAATGTCTTTTAGACATCAAATCGTAAGCCTAAAAATCACGAAATGACTTATAACATCAAGGGATCATTTTTGGTCAATGGAGGAGGGAAATAATATGTTGACTTTTTCTAATAAGTTGAAAACTCAAAAAGTCTTAGAAACGCGTTTTGTGGTCTCACGGTTAATCGCCCAAATGGTTAAGCGTGCTCATGCGAGAGTAGTACAGGCATGGGTGACCTGCTGGGAAGTTTTTGGTCATATTTTTCTCAGTCACGATTAATTCTCAAATAAATCATGAGTGTGTAAAATATTTTACTGATGTGGGGTCACCTGACGGGGTTGAATTTCGTTGTGCGTAGAATTTCTGATTGACGTTTTACCCTAAAACGTGTAATTCCGTGTAATTCCTTAATAACTTTCACGAAAATGAGCTTATGAAAGTTAAACTTTTAATTTGCCATGGAAATGATTTATCACTCGATAAAATCAAATAAAAATCAACTTTCGGGAAAGTTTCGGGAAAAAAAATGAATAGTAAAAGTGAATAGTGAAATTTTCCGGGAATGGTAATTAACCTGAAATTGTGAATTGTTACAAGGACTGAGTCAAGGGTTCTAGGGTGAAGCTATGTTAACAGCTTGCTATTTATTAAATAGGGTTCCCAATAAAAGGAACAAGGTTACCCCTTATGAACTCTGGACTAACAAGAAACCCAACCTGAATTATCTCAGGGTTTGGGGTTGTAGGGCAGTTGTAAGACTCCCTGATCCAAAGTTAAAAACTCTGGGTGAAAGAGGCATTGAATGCATCTTTGTTGGATATGCTGAGCATTCCAAGGCATATAGGTTCTATGTCATTGAACCTAATGAATATGTTTCAATTAACTCAATAATTGAATCAAGGGATGCACTCTTTGATGAGAATAGATTCTCATTAGTCCCTAGACCAAGTCACAGGATTCCAAATGGTACTGATGACATTGGTATATCAGAGGTCCCTGATGATTTATCATCTCAGGTCCCTGATGAGGTTGTGGTTGACAAGAGGCAGTATTGCTCAATTTTATAGGGCATTTGGTAGCCAATCTCATCATTCTCCTCCTTGAACCTAACTATCCCTACAGTCGGATCATAACTCATCCTAGTGGCCTCAACAAATGGTTTTCCAAATATTACTTGGCTTAGGCAATCATCTATCACCGTACGAGTATCTTCTACTATCATAAAATCGATCTCATAGGTGAAATTACCTATAATCACATGCAATCCCTTCACTCTTCCTACAAAATTACTTTTCAGATTCTTATTGGGCATCATCCTATAACCAAGTTGTTTCTTCATCACCCAATTATAATAAGTCCTAGTCATGATGTTTATAGGGGGACCTAAGATCGATATAAGCTTTCCATATATGCATATGCCCGATGTTGCATGGTATGTTGATGTTAGAGGGGTCTCCCATTTTGATAAGGGGTGTGCCAAGGATATATGGTGTCTCGGGGCCATCGAATAAATCCTTATGGTATTCCCGTTCTTCCTTGGTGGGCAACTTATCAAAGTGCTCTTCTACGGTCTCTACTTCCTCTAACTCTTCTCCCTTATTAACCTCAACTTCCCTAATTTCATCCCTAGTCTCGGTTTCTACTTCAACTTCATCTTTGTCACTTTCTTCTATATTCTTATCTATTGGCTTAATGGTGACAACATTGACAAAGATGACGTGTTTGGATGACGAGGGGTCCTTAGTTTGGATTCCGGTATTGGCTTCCCTAGTGTCCTTCCTAGGTGTAGTTAACGCTTGGTTGTTGAGGGCTTTCAACAAGTTGTCTATCTTGTTGGTCATCTCCGTTTGTTGTTGGTTGAATTCGGCTTCAAACCTAGCTATGCGAGCCTCTTGAGATGCCATGAACTTAGACATTAATCCTTCAAGATTGTTGGTACTACCATAGTTTTTAGAAGGATTGTTTTCGAAAGAACGGTTGGTGGGTGGACCGTTTGGTTAGTAACGATTAGGCGGATTGGAAGAATTGGCTTGATTTTGTTTCCACCTAAGTTTTGGGTGATTTTTCCAAGAAGGGTTGTAGGAATCACCATAAGGGTTTGGCTCGGGTTTGAAAGTGTACCACTTAGCTCCCGCTTCGTCGGTACGCGAGGATGTGTAGTCCGCAAAAGCTGTTCTGGGGAGTTCCACACAATCACGAGTGTCACGGGGACTACTACATAATTCGCAGGAAGAAGTGATTTTGTTCACTTGGCTTGAAGGCTTAGGAGCTTCATAAGATTTCATGAGAAACTTGACTTGGTCCTCAAGTTCCATGATCCTACGGTCGGGGGTGCTAGAGTTGTTCGAAGGCAAAGATATTGCCTTGACCGTTTTGTTCAAATCACGGGGATCATTCCAACTTTCGTTGTCATAGAGAGCAAGATCTTCTATGAGTTCCCATGATTGTTCCGCACTTAGATCACGTAGCTTACCACCGGCCGATTGGTCAATGGCTCGCCTTGTGGAGAGATCGATATGGTCATAAAAAATTTGGACTTGGAGCCAAAGATTTATGCCATGATGAGGGACTTTTTGGAGTAAGTCCTTGAAACGAGTCCATGCTTCATATAGAGTTTCATTTTGACATTGTTGGAACATCAAGATGTCATTTCTAAGCTTGGTAGTTCTCCCCGGTGGGAAAAATTGAGCAAGGAAACGAGTGGTGAGATCATCCCATGAGGTGATGGATCCCGCGGGTAAACGTTCAAGCCATTGACTAGCTTGATCACGTAGAGAGAATTGGAATAGGCGTAATCGGGTTGACTCTCTAGTTGTAACATCAAGGTCTATAGAATCTACGATTTTAAGGAAGTCCTTGAGATGTTGATTTGGATCTTCGGAACGAAGTCCATGGAATGCACATCCGCTTTGCACCAACCGGATGGTGTCGGATCGCAAGGGGGTCACATTGGCTCCTTGGGTGAGCTCAATGGTATTTCGGTAGCCTTGGTGGCTAGGTCGGGAATACTCTCCTAGGGTTCGGGGCCTAAGAGGTTGGTTATCTAGTGGTGGGTTTTGTTGTGGTGGGATGACGGGTTCAAAGATGTTACCGTCGTCCATGATGTCGGATGGTGAAGAGTTACTAACAAAAACACGAAGAAATAAGATAGACTAAAGAGAACCTAAAAATAAAAATAAAATCTTACTAGAAAGGAATCTAGCAAGTAGACCTAATAAAAAGAGATTCTAACCTAGACAATAACTATTCCCCGGGCTGCGGCGCCAAAAACTTGATGCGTAGGGATTGCACCAGGCTTTACCTCTCGAGGGATCTCGAGAAGCTTACAACCCCCACCAGGCAGTGTACCTGATCGATGTAGTATAGTATAATGACAAGTACCGGGGGATTGATCGTTCAGCTAGGAATAGTGTCGCTAGGATTAGAAAACCTAAAGACTAGGTCTAGAGATGAGGGATGATTCTTTTTGTATTTTTATATTTTTTTATGAAAGCAAGTAAAAATCTCGGGTTTGAAGGAGTTGGGCGGAATTAGTTGCTAGTCAACTAACCCAATACTAAAGATGCAATCAAAATAAAATACTAAAAATGAAAATAAACTAAATTAAACAAGAATTGTGAACAATATGTGGGAGAATTGTGTTTACTTAGATTTCACTACTCCCTAGATATCTTTTACATGTTAATTACTTGTTATAGTTGCGTGGATGGCGGATTGTATTCCTTAATATCATTCATGGGGTGGCGTACTTACTTCCCCAATCCTATGAGCACCTACTTCACTCCTATGTCGAGCCGGCTAAGAAGCTCCTAACATGGGATCACTAGAATTTGCTCATGCATTAAATACAACCAATAAAACTTAGTACACATCGGTTCATGTTTCCTAAGACGTTCAAGCATGTTACACAATGGAGATCTGCCAGTTTTCTTAAGCCTAACATTGAAATCATTCATCTAATACAACCATAAACAAGTAATCAACACATAATTAACATCTAGTTTTCATTACATCTAAGCAAACACAAGATAGATCTAGCCTAGCATGTTAAAATCAAGACAAGCACAAGATATAATCAACCAACACATAGACATATTGATTGAATTAAGAGAAGACTTATCTCAATAGAACATGAAAGGATTCACGGGGTGAAAACCCTTGAAAACACTGTAAAATATGACCTAGGGTTTACAAAGTTCGGCCCTAGTTTTCTCCACACAAGTTCCTCTTTAATGAATGAAAAATAGAAAACTATATATAGATTTTGATAGGTGACGGCGTCAAGAACAAATGTCTGACGCCGTCATCTAGCCGCCAAATAGTTTTTCGGACTGCCTAGATCTAGGTCTGACGCCGTCATGTATTCACCTTATGCAGGCCGTCACAAAAATTAGTCTTGACGCCCTTGTTGTGACGCCATCAGGATTTCACTGGGTCGTCATGGTTTTAACTCTTGACGCCGTCAGGATCTTCCTCTTGACGCCGTCAGGTACTGTTCTCAGCATGGAAAATTAAGTCTTTGCCGTTTTCTTCACTTTTATGCTCCAAAAACGTCCAAATTGCCTTCTTTTCCAGAATTCACTCCCAAAGTACCTAAAATCACAAAAGGGAAGATTTAGAGCAATATTTGATCAAATAAATTCAATTCCGGGCTTAAATGACCCCCTAAAAGTGGTTCATTTTTCGCCTCATCAGAGTTCAATGTGGAAAGCTGAACATTCAGTGTACTGAAGCACATGTTTTACAAACATCCCAAGGTTTGTGCTTGGAACTTGCTGGAAAGGAGGATGAAGTCATTACTTCTTAATGGTTAATTTTCTTTGAAAAAGTGCTTGGCAGGAGCATGAATAAAGAGGAACCACCTATGTAAATGTTGAAGTTTTGCCGCTTCAGGAAGCTATGGACTTTTAGCTTTTACAACATTTATGAATTGGATATGGACACATGGCTTGAATAGTGTCAGGAGTGTTTAAGTGTTTGAAAATGTATGTGTATTTTATCTTCAGTTATTCAAATGGGTTGAAGGGTTCAATTCTTAGAACACCCTGATTCTCGAATATTTGAACGTGTAATGTACTAAGATGGAAATTCAATCCTCAGGATATTTTCGTTTATGCATATGTTTGTTTAATGTTTGAATTTCATGCAAAGGAAGTGAACTAAATTTGGGGAGGATTGTTGGAAAATTTAGTGCACTTGAGGGATCAAATCATACTTGGAGATGGGTTTGGAGGTACGAAGTGTACACCCATCAAGTCCCTGATTACCCTGACTCAATAGTGGTTAGTAGAGATGATATACAACAGTACTTTGTCAAAGTACTGTTGTGCTTATCAAACTACTGTTGTGCTTGTCAAACTATTGCTCTACTAGTCAAAGTACTGCTATGTAACTGATTTGACCTATTCAAATGACAGTTATACCAATACTTATGACCACGTTTAATTGGTCATGTAACCACTATCTTTGGCTATAATGGGGGCAATTATGTGGAGATTAATGGGCCGATTAATTCTCATAATTCCATTTGACTAGCCATGAGTATCTTCCTATAAATAGGAAATCAGATGATGCATGAAGAATACACAGAAAACATATAACACTTATACACGAAGGGTTATTGATTTGTGCCTAAATCACTAACCACATTTGGTCTTATCCCAAGTAGATATTCGTGATACCCAGGCATTAGGGTCGAATAGTTTACTTTGGAAAGTGATAACACGATTCCAAGTGATATCCGGTAACCATTCATTGGTACGTAGTTAGGCTATTGATTATCTTAACCATGTTCTAGGCACATAACCACCAACATTTTATAGTTGGACCGCTTTACTTACTTTGTGCCCACGTCAATTGTAATTACTAGTTTTCTAAATTTGAATATATTTTGGTTTTATTGAGAGCTTTTGTTCGGTTTATTAAAACAAACACAATACATGTGAATTTGAGTAGTTTTGTATTCATCATTTTCTTATTTAAAGTCTATTAATAGTTGCTATTTTTAGTTAGTGTACATCGTATACCATGTGCTTTTTCCTTTTTTGAATATGTTTTTTTTTTTTTTTTACTTTTTTGCTAACTAATTTATTGAGTTTGCATTCATCACACAGAAATAAATCAGGTAAAGATCTCTTCCATGCTTCAAAAATATTGACGTAATCGCATCAAATTTTACTTTAGTTGATAGAAATTAAGTAAAGTAAAGGTTTTGTTAACAGCAATCTTTAGGGCTTTTGTTAACAAGTATATTACGAAATTTATGTTAAGGTAATGCATAATATTCACACAAATTCATTCAAAATCATCTAAAATCGCGAACAATTTCTTGTAATATCTCAAATACAAATGCAATATATTCACCTTATTGGTCATGTTAGCGAAAAATGTGGAGCATGTTTCTAACTTTATCTTAATATTAGCATATTTTAGTAAATGTTTGTTGTTAACAACAACTTGAGGCCCGTTGCTAGCATTTCCCGTAAATTAAATATAACGATGAAAATCATTAACAACTAAGAAAAGTAAAAAGTCAGTAGTGTAAAAAATTTGGATTCATATGAAATGCTTTTAGTTTAATTTTTATGTTTGTAAAAGGTGAGCAAATTCATCGTTTATCACTCTTCTTCCAAAGGTATCTAATCCACTACTTAAAGATTTTTGGCCCATATCTTTAATTGGTATTCAATACAAAATTGTTGCTAAAATCTTAGCAAATCGACTAGCAAAAGTAGTGAACAAGTTGGTAAGTCATGAACAATCGGCATTCATTTCTGGACGCCAAATCCTTGATGGCCCACTAATGTTGAGTGAAGTTATCGAATGGTACAAATACCATAAAAAGAAACTTATGATATTTAAAGTAGACTTTAAAAAAGCCTGTGATTCAGTAAGTTGTAAGTATTTGGATTATGTGCTAAATCAATTTGGCTTTGGGGAGACATGGAGGGGTGGATTAGAGAATGTTTACATTCGGCTCGAACATCCATCTTTGTAAATGGTAGTCCAACAGCGGAATTTTCTATCAAACGAGGGTTACGACAAGGAGACCCATTATCGTCATTTCTATTTATTCTTATTATGGATGGACTTCACATTCTAATAAGGGATGCGGTCCAAGGGAACTTAGTAAGTGGGGTCGTCGTAGGTGATCCAAGCTTACATCTTTCACATTTTTTTATGAAGACGACGTTGTTATGGTGTCAGAATGGAGCCGTGCTCAGATGGTGAACATTATACGGGTTCTAATGATTTTTACTTAGTATCGGGACTAAAGATAAACATTCATAAATCTAACCTTTACGGCATTAAGGTAATGACGGGGGAGACTGAAAATATGGCCCGACTCAAGGGATGTTCATCAGGTATATTACCTTTCATGTATTTAGGTCTTCCAATAGGATCTAGTATGACCTATACGGCTAATTGGCAAGGGATCGTCGATAAGTTTAAAAATAGATTATCATCTTGGAAGGCTAATCTTTTATCCATAGGAGGAAGATTGACGTTGTCAAAGGCGGTTTTGGAAAGTGTTGGTATTTATTATATGTCAGTTTTTAAAGTGCCAGAATCCATCCTAGATTTTTTAGAAAGACTTAGGACAAGATTCTTTTGGGGTGGTGATCAACATGTGAAAAAGATGGCGTGGGTCAAACGGGAGAACGTTTTGTCATCTTTAGAAAAAGGGGGTTTAGGAGTTGGGAGTGTGAAAGCCTTCAATCTTGCGTTGTTACAAAAATGGAGGTGGAGGCTTGTTAATAATCTGAATATGTTATGGGTGAAATTAATTAAATCCATCCTCGGGGAGGATGTAGGTCTAGCCTCTAAAGGATGTAAAAATCACGGTTTATGGTCTAAGATCGTTGGTTCGATTAATCATTTACATTCTAATGATATTATTCTTTCTAATGATATTATTCCTAAAGGGATGTTGAGATGTAAAGTGGGATGTGGATCAAATGTGATATTTTGGAAAGACACTTGGTTTGGAGAGGCTCCTCTTTGTGTTCGTTATAACAGATTGTTTCGCTTGGATATGAATGAGAATTGCTTGCTTAATGAGAGATTAGTTAACGGTGTTTATTCTTGGCATTGGAGACGTCCTTTTACAGGTGAGCGGACTAGTGCGATATTAGACATGTTATTCGTCGAAGTAGTTGATTTAACACCCTTTCAGGCACGGATTCATGGCATTGGCATATCAGCAAAGATGAATTGTTTACAGTGGGGGATACGAGAAAGTATATAGACGATATCATTCTTCCATCCTTGGAAGTATCTACAAGATGGCGTAAATCCTTGCCTCGGAAGTTGAACATTTTGATCTGGCGTTTACGGTTGGATAAATTACCTCACCGTTTGAATTTCTCTCACACCCCACCGTGTGCAATGGCGGAATGGAAATCCAACGATCATCTATTTTTCTCATGTGAAGTAGCATCGTCTGTGTGGAGATTGGTGCGGATGTGATGTGATATTCATATTCCTTCGATGAATACCGTAGCGGAATGCTTATCTTGGATCGATAATATGCGGAATCTAAATGGAAACGAAGAAAGAATGTTCGTAATTGTTGCTACTATGTGGTGGATGCTTTGGAAGTTTCGGAATAACGCTACATTTAACTCTCATTCAATGAGGAAATGTGACATTTACGATAATATCCGTCAATGCTATCACATTATGAACATAGGTGTAATCGAACTCAAGTGAGCTGATACAATGCTAAGCTCGAGCTCAGTATGATTAAAAAAAACTCGGTACTCAAAACATGACTTGAGTTTGATCAATATTTTGATTTCCGGACTCGGATTGGATCAACATTAAGAGTTTCATAAAAGTGATTTTAATAGTAATAATTAATGTTAATGTCAACTGACTCGATATGTCCAATAGGTCAAGCTGGCTCGACTCGATTCAATAGAGTGTAGATTGATCATGTGAATATCCGTATACATACACAACAAGTTTATTATAGCAAACTTCTGATAAAATAGCATTCTTGATTCAAAGCTCTACATATACTCAACAAAAATCAAGTCAATCTTGGATATTTTTTTCTTATCCAATCTAGCTTTAGTGATTATCGAATAATATCACTCGATCACACCTCTGATTAGGAAATTTATCTAAGCAGATTAAAGTCTAATTTGTTTTGTGATGCTTGTCCGTAGACAGATTTTGGCCCAATCAGAAAAAGGAAACATCAGCATCCGACTCCCACCCATGCCAAAATGTTGCTATTGAGAGAAACAGAACCATTGCATTTTACATATTTACATAGCACGTGAAAAAGAGCCCATCACGTTCACGTGGCCCACATCAATAATGCTTCCTTTTATATATAAGTCCAACGTTGCCATGATGATCGAGACACAGAGAGCAATGTCATAAAAGATTTTATAATTAATTTATAATTTTTCATTACAAGTGGATCGTCTTTAATTAATATCCTTTGATATATTTTTAAAGTTAATAAACTATGGTGGTAATTGTTAAACCAAACATTTGTTCTATATACCCCTGCTGTAACAGCCACGCGCCACTATGCAATTTACCTTTGTATTATATATATACTAAAAACCATTGGGGTGTGGGGTCCATGGTTAGCTAATTTGCAGGCTGTTAGTGCACTAATATGGTTTTCCATTGGTGTGTTAGGCCATCATGCGCAAGCCCATTGGCTCAATGAATTAATCACAAGAATTAGTAACAGTTGCAATGAATAGTAATAACAATTGCTGCACTGTGGTGCACTGTAATCTACTGTTATGCACTGTTGGTTTTTTTTACCCTTACCTTGTTTCTACACCATTAAATTGTTATACTACTCGATTATTATCTTTACTAAAATTTATTCTCTCTGGTTTCCACCACTTTCCAGAACCTTTAATCTTCCTTATAAGAAAAAACACCCACATCATAAAAACATACAACGAATCACATGTTGTGTTTGATCAAGTTGTTAAAGGTTATGATATGATTATCAAATTAGGCTTTTGTTATTATTTAGTGGCACAAATCAGAACCACTAAAACCAAAAGTCCTAAACACTTTTACTCTAAACTTTGTAGAACAAAAACATGGCATTTGCTGCTTGCACACCTGAGCCATGATATTTGCTGTTAGTCATGGTATTTGCTGCTTGCAGACTTGAGCCACGGTGTTAGATTCAAGCTGAGGTTGTAGGATATAACCGTATCTTGGCGGGGTAACCATGAATGTTACGTGGTTGCATCAATTCATCACTGAAGTTTATAGTGTTTGCTATCAGCAATTTAGCAGCATAGAAATGACACTAGAAAAGCATATGAGTTTGATATTGATTTTTTACTGGTTTGTAAAGATTAGGAGTGGCGGAATTCTGTTTCGAATGTCTTTTTGACTGTACCAATTGCATAACTAGAAAAAAAAAAAATAATAACCTTCTTGATTACAGAACTTGAACTATTACCAAAGTACATGGTTAACTACTTAACTAAGAGGCCAAGGGCCCTGATGTATCCTTAGTGATTATTTATATGAAGTTTTTGCTTTTTCTATTCATACTACTTACCCCATGCCTCCATTCACATAAGAAATAATTTTTACTTAAATTTGGTTGCTATACAAAACCTTTTTAGATGATGGATAACACAAACAAAATTAGACACCTTTACACATCACAACAACAAACAACTAAAAAAAAATGGCACTGTCGTCACGGCAATCCCGCGGTAACGCGCGGGTTACCAAACTCGTTTTTGTCTATTATCACCCCCTGTATAAGCATGAAAATAGAGGCATGTATATTTGTCCTAAAAGATCTACTCCTAAATAATTTATTTGTTACACCTCAAAAGGTTTACGGGGTATGGCATTGTAAGGCTAGGCACATTAAGGACTACCAACGATCTTCATTTTACTCGTTAAATCAGCTTTCTCTCTCCAATGATCTGCAGACGATTTTTTGTCACAGTAAAAGCGACCTTCATTTTTTCTTTTTTTATTTTTCCAATTTTTTTAACAAAAATATATTTCATTAATAATAAAAAAAAAAATTAAATTGCATTAACAATATAAACATGCAAAGGATTAATTTTGCAAAAGAATAAATATTAGGGACTAATAATGTAAATGAAAATACTATAAGGTTATAAAGCAAAAATGAATATTGATATAAACACAACAACAATAAATAAATAAATAATAAAAATCACAAGCTCAAGTACAAACACAACATACAAACACAAGCCATACACACAAAATATTGCTGAATAAAGGGAGTGTTCATTTCGATCGAGTACACAATCTACACAAAACGCACACAATAATAATAATAATAATAATAATAATAATAATAATAATAATAATAAATCGATCCCAAACCTTGCTGCTTGAAGGGTACATGTATTGTTGTATGGACAACATATGAAAAACAATGTTCTTAATCACTTAATATCTACTTAACAAAGTGTTTATATCACCTAAAAACATTTCATATTCTTTTAGCATATTAGAAAGTTTATTTCTTTCAGTTGTATGTTTTATTACAATGACTTTGTTTGCATATTAACGATTACAAGTACTTTATACTCTATGTATTATCCGTCAGATTTCACTAAAATAAATTCTACTATAAATGCCTGATTAGAAAGTGTTCTGAAATTAGTAGAGTTCTTAGGGTGCGTTTGGTTTGTAGTAGGGTTTCGGAATTGGATTTGGATTTGGATTTAAATTTGGATTTGGATTAGGATTTAGATTTCGATTTGATGTAGGAGAGAAAAAAATATTTAATAGTAGTAATTATTTTATATAATAATTTTGTAATAAAAAATATTATTATTTAAAAGAAATGTATAAAAAGATGAAAGGAGAGTAGTTGGTGGAGCCCACAAAAAATTTTACACTAATACTTACCAAAACCCTCAAATTATTTATCAATCAATCTTTCATTCCTCCTTCTAAAATTTACAACCAAACAAAATTTTAATGTCACATCAAACCAAAATCCATACCAAACCCTCATACCAAACACACCCTTAGATTTTAAACTTACTAAGGGAGTGCTTGGTTGGGGGTAATAGGGGGTGGGAAATGAGAAAGGTAATGATTAAACATGTCTGGTTATGACTAAGGAATGCAATCACTGTTTAGTATTGGGTAATGTGCCATTACCAAGTAAATTGAGAGGTATGGTAATGATTACCCAGCACCAGTAGCAGCAACCACCACCAGTAGTAGCCACCACCACCAGCCACAACCATTAGCAGTAGGCACCACCACCACCATCAGCCACAACCACCACCACTAGCCACCATCACCACCACCAGCAGCCACCACCATCCACCACCATCACCACCAGCAACCACCACCACCAGCAGCTATCACTACCACCACCACCACCAGCAGCCACTACCACCACTAGCCGCCACCCCTACCACCACCACCAACTACCACCCCCACTACCACTCGCCGTCACCACCACCACCACCTTGGAGGTTAATATATTTTTCTTAAACCAAGCACCATCAAAGATAATGATAATCTCCATTTCATTCCTTTGCATTCCATTTGCCTTTCCCTTTCTCATTCCTAATTTTGAACCAAGCGCACCCTAAAACTCTTCACACTTATGTCTTACCATTGCGTGTGTCCCCAATAGCATTTTTCCTCTTTACAAGTCAAATAAAAGTTAGTATTCATATTGGACCGTTTGCATAAAGTTAATATTAACATAGTATATACGTACTCGGAAATTAAGATGCAAATGTTGAAATATCGCTACATCAATATCGTTGGTGTCGATTATTATGACAATCAAGCTATTTTAGAAAACATTGCTTTTGTTGTTCATATAATGATTTATGTTTTTTATGTTTTTCATTTGTTTCTAATTATACGTATGTCATTTTATATTTTACAATTACATTTTATGACTATATTTTCAGACATTTTTAAAAACTAAAAATTTACATCTTGTAGCTAACACTACCAATCAATAGTTCACAACAAACAATTTAGGATTTCTCAACTTACAGTTATAAATCCTAATTTGTATGTAGTCTGTATAAATTTTATGTTAGGTCAAAATTAGAATTACACTTTACGGATGTTTGTATATTGGAATACAAAAAAGTGCATATGCCTATGGGTTTGTTTCTGAACAAGGTTTTTAATATATTGGTCGACTATTAGGACGCCCACAATGGTGCAGTGTGAGCACCTGTGAGACATCCAGGTCATGCGCTATGCCATTGTGGTTATGCGACCTCACGCGTGAGGAATACAAAACCAGGGAACGAACGGTGAGCTGCTTAGCTTTCATACATTGTGTATTTGTGGGCCTCAAAGGTATTTTTATTATTAAAGATTTGATTTGAGTATGTGTGTGAGGTATTTTGTGGGGTATATTTATATAAAGTAGATATTTTATAGAAATGTGAAAGAGTAGTGACCATTATAGGTGAAATGTAAGTGAGAGCGATGGGAGTTAAATAGAGAGAGAAAATTGAAGTCTTGCTGAGGTAGAAGGTGTGTGTGTGTGGGGGGGGGGGGGGGGGGGGGGGTGACTAAGGGTGTTCATCGGTTTGGTTCTCGGGTTAATCGGTTTATTTGGTTCGGGTTGTTCGATTATTTTTTTTGGTCATAACTGAAAATATTTATGACCGAACCGAACTGAGAACCGAACCGAAGTTCGATTCGGTTATGGGTCAAAATCGAAAACCAAATTTTGTACTTGAATTACACCATTTATATTTTTTTAAATTTTAATTATATAGATTTTTGAAGAAAAAAATAAAATAAAACTATTTCAAGCATAAATGTGTTTTTTATATTAGGATAAAATTTTAATGGTCTTTTTATATGTATATGATAATATAAATATATAAAAATAGATATACTTTTATATAAATTTAGTTTTCAGTTTGGTTTTAGGTTCAGATAGTTAAAACCATATCCAAACAGAAAACCAAATTTTTAGTTCGGTTCAGTTCGGTTTTGACAAATTCGGTTCGGTTATAAGTTGGTTCGAATTTTTTCCGGTTCGGTTTTCGGTTTATTACCCGAACTATGAATACCCATAGGTGTGACCATTGTGAGTAGTCTTAAAGGGCTTATGTTTCAATAGTACTTCATGTTGTGTGAGAAACTTCTTAACTAAATAGTTGTGATAAAATGTTTAAAAATAAATGTACGGCTTACGAAATGATGCCGGAGATGATAAAAAACCATGAGCTCCGGCGGGCGGTGGATCTGATCGGCCACTCGAGTGTGTGTGTGAAATGTGTGAGTTATTTCTTTTTCCCACTTTAACAGGTTTGCTAGTTTTAACTTTCTAAGAAGGGGGTGTTTTTGTCAGTTAAGGAATTGTGGGAGGTATGTTTTTGTAAATGTTTAATAGCCGGACCGCTTTACTTACATTATGCTCAAGTAATTACTTACTGGTTTTCTAAATTTGAATATATTTGGTTGGGCCAATTACATTTATATCCTTATTAAAGTTCATTATTATATAAATGTCCTTCCCACTTTTGTAATTACGTCAATATCATTCTCAAACTTTTGTAATTACATCAATATCCTTCCGACTTTTGCAATTACGTCAATATTCTTCTCAAACTTCTGTAATTACATCAATATCATTCTCAAACTTTTAAATTCACGTATATACCTCAAAATCAACATGTCATTTCATCACTTAAGGCTAAAAAGTATATATGAAAAAGTAAATAAATATGAACAATAAGTTCTTTCATATATATATTCAAACTTTTGTAATTCGCCATCATGTTCTTTCATCAATCGAAGACAAAAATATATATATTTATGAACTATATAATTATGATAAATATAAGTGATAAATATATATATATATATATATATATATATATATATATATATATATATATATATATATATATATATATATAGAGGTGGGATCATGAAAAAAACCCACTTTGGTAGAAAAGTGGGAAAAGTGTACAAATCACCCCTTCTCTTCCCCTCTTTTTTTTCCAGCAAACTACAGGGGCCACTTTGTAACTTTCTTCATTTTTCAAGGGTCTTTTTTGTAAATGCACCCCTTACTTTCCTTATCATATTTAATGCCTATTTTTTCTCATTTTTTTTCTCACTCTTTCTTCTTTCTCTCTTCTCAGTTCCTGACTCTTCACATCCACCGACTTTCACAACCGTTTCCCGTCCTCACCACCATTCCCCATCGTTAACCAATATTCCCCACCGTTCACCATCATTCAACACCATTCCCCACCGTTCACCATCGTTCAACACCATTACCCGTCGTTCACCACCATTTAGTACCCAAAATGTAATCATATTCAGCATTAAAGTTTGAAAGCAAGGTTTTTTTTTTACTGTTACCATCCATTAATATGATCATATTAATCTTCCTTTGCATATATATATGAACTTTATTGATCGTATTTTGAATAATTTGTTCGTTTTTTTGATTGTTTGTCTAAATATGTTATATTTTGGAGTTTACTTCTGAATTTGAAAAAAAGTTGAGGAAAAATATATACAAATCATGTTTGGGAAGGCAGCACACAAGGTGTTTGATAAAATGTCTCAACGAAATTTTATAGCATTGATGCACTAATAGTTTCCACAATAATTGTTCATTGCTATGACAAAACTATGATTTTTGGGGATTTGATATGATGTGTTTGTTACATTGATTTTGTTAGTTTATTACATTGATTTTGTTAGTTTCCATAATAATTGTTCAGGTTGCAATGGAAATTATTCCTCTGGAGTTGGTTCAATCTAAGTGAATCCATGCTTTGCATAAAGGACTTAGATATCCAACATTTGTTGTGTCAACGTGTGCACATGTAGTAACTCAAGTATTGTTGAAATGGAAATTTTCGTCTATTGACCATTGGGTGTGTATTCGATACCAATGCATTCGCTTTCAACTCAGTATATACTCTTAATAGTTCAGGACCGAAGCATTCATATACCATCATTTGGTAATGAACACCTTCTCTTGTATGGCTTTGTGTGTTTTTGATATTCGTACTAACAATTGCTGTGTTTTTTAAGGTACGATGCACCACCACATGGTGTGATTTGGAGTTGGACTGGAATGTGTTGTGATGCTCTTCTGTGGTTTCGACAACATCCGAAAGACATTACTTTTCCATGTGACCCATGAAGGCCTATTGATATAATGAGTTCTTTGTATATATATTGATGCACCTTTTATTTTAACATTGATGCACCATTATTTCAACATTGATGCACCTTTTATTTTGTCATTGATATGCTGAGCAAAGTAATTCTCATTGAGCACTCACTATCTTCATATAAATGCACCTTTATATGTGTTGTGATGCTCTTTTGTGGCCTCGAAAACATCCGAAAGACATTACTTTTCCATGTGACCCATGAAGGCCCATTGATATAATGAGTTCTTTGTATATACATTGATGCACCTTTAATTTTAACATTGATGCACCATTATTTCAACATTGATGCACCTTTTATTTTAACATTGATGCACCATTATTTCAACATTGATGCACCTTTTATTTTATCATGGTATGCTAAGCAAAGTAATTCTCATTGAGCACTCACTATCTTCATATAAATGCACCTTTATTTCAACATATACAATTGTTTTATTATCAAAGTTACGAGATTGTGACAAGCGTAATATTGAAACCTTGGTTTTTGAAATAGTGAGCAACTTATTATAGTTGCCATGTAGGCTGCTTGAAGTTGCAACTATTTAGATGGTCTGTAAGCCATTCTATTTGTGTGAAACAATGATCTCTAACAATTCATACATTTAGTATGTTTTTAAGTATGTTATATTTGGAAGAAGTTGATACGTCACATACCTTTTGTTTTCATAATTTTGGACACTTTTTCTGTTTTGGATATTGTTTTCAAGGCCATAGATGTTGTTTCATGACAAAAGAGAGGTACAAAATTGGCTTCAGGGATAAAACTGAAAGTGCTTCTAGAATATGCATCTGATTCTATGCAGGTGGAAGAATATCCTTGACCTATCCAGGTGACCAATTGGCAAAACTGAAAGTACTTCCAGAATATGCATCTGATTCTATGCAGATGGAAGAAGATCCTTGACCCATCCGGGTGACCAAGTCATCTAACTATCATATAATTTAAAACGGGTCACTGCAATTTGTATTATGAAGTCTTGTAGTTGTAGGAACAGAACACTAAATAAAGGATTAAATGAAGTTCCTTATTTATTTGTTTCTAGACACTGAACCAACAATTCACTCACTAGAATAGTGAGGGATTGTATTACTTCCTTCATAGTTTGGTTCTTCACTCCTTCATCCCGCACATGTTCAGTTGCTTCTTTCAATTGCCTTTATTTCCTTTCAAGTTTAGCTTCCAGTTGCTTCTTTCAATTGCCTTTATTTCCTTTCAAGTTCAGCTTTCAGAAGTCGAGCTTTGTGTGAGAGATCATTCACCTACATAACATATATATTGTGCTGACATTTCAGTCATGTCTAAGACCAAATGCATAGCGAAGAATTTAGTTAAGGGAAACATGGTAGATAAATAGTTAGTCTTAAGTAGCAACTAAGTTTATTATTTACCAGATATCCGTGTTAAAACTACGTACGGAAAACATAATTTACTATTCCCTACCAGTTCTATCAGGTGGATGTCTGCGTCTAAAAAAAACAAGGCTGAAATTTGCACGAGGAACTGCAAATGACATTGTCATTATCATATCAGCAGGAACTGTTTTCTAGACTGTTTATATCCATGAAATCACCTACAAAAATCCACAAAATGACTGAATTCAGTTTTAAATACAACCAGAACTTTGAATATTATAGGGTCAAAAGTAAAAACATATAATGTCTTGCAACAAAGAGCACCCTATTAACTAGCAAATTTGCAATCATTCAAATGGATGCACTAAGAGAGCCATTATTGAAACTCTTACAATACAAATGAGTGCACTAATATGTCTAGATGCTTTAAACATGCAAATGGATGCACTAAACATTCAAATTGATGCCTTAATAATTTTGTTACAAAATTTAAATATGTGGCAATTGCCATCTCAACAAATAGTTAAATGGAACACAATCACTTCCTAGTTGTTGCACTTGGAGTTGGTGTTTCTTCATGACTCCCACTTTCAGTTTGATTTATAGCTTCACTATTAGATCCCCCAGTATTCTACGCGGCAAAGAGCAGGCATCACATGTCAACCTACATCAAGTTAATGAATATGGCCCTTCTGTCAGTACATCTTAACATAAGGGCGGGTTTAAAAATAGCCCAAACATGCCCACAAATATATAAAAGGGTCGAAAATAGCCTCGCCTAGAGTGGCTGGACCATCTTTGTGCCTATGAACCAACTAAATTATATTACCCCACCTTGTTTGCTTGATAATGGGAATGTGAAATACCTTACTGGAATCTGATATCAAGATGAATTCTTATGTCTTACTGTGGAATATACATTTCAAATTGTCCTTCACAATAACTAAGTTGTCCCTACTAAAGTCCTATAATACAAAGTTTTTTTTTCTGTTAAGCCTTACATATAACGTTTTGCACTAAAATGATAAATGCATGCACCTAAGAACGTCTTTTCTTCATGTGTGAAAACATGAGGATTCATCTTTAAAACCTCTTGTAGCAGCAAACAAAAGTTGTGTTACCGTCTGATATGCTATAAGAAGCCTATATCATGTCACTGTCATATCAGACTTTTACAGAATGCTCAAACTATGTATGTGTTACAGTCTTACAAAAGATATACATACAAATCTCATGTCAATTTTTTAACAGAAGCTTATATCTTAACAGATTCTTTCAGATAGGGATCGATGCCTAAGGTCTAGTTACTACAAAAAAAAATCATAATAGAAAAGATTGTGATGCAAAACAGATGCAATCATATACAAAGATTACACTTTGCAGGTTTGGATATCCAAAATTCACCCCCTTTAATTATGCCTATATTCCAATGTAATAATTTGAACCCCTAGGATTTGTGAAGCCTAGGAAGCAAGTCAGAAATAAACATACACTTAGGCCAACAATTTTATAATTGTGCGACTGTTCATGCATAAAGTTTACAGTATGCCAATTCAATAGAAGCTTAACTACAACAAACAAGATTAAACAGAGAAAAGTAGCATTAGTTATCAACGTGCATTGGATCATAAGATAAAGATGTTCTAGTGCACCTATGGTACATGCATATCTAAGCAGCTGAGGTGAAAATTTGACAGGCAACCATCACAGCAGTTCAAATCGCCACCATCCCCACATAGACCACACGTATCATCATTCGGTTTATCACCTTCAACATCTACAGCATGAAACCCCTTCCTTTTCGACTCTTTTTGTTTATTCCGACTCTTTCATCTAATATATGGGAATTAGCGCGAACGTATTTTTTTGGAGTGTCGTATTTAAGGGGTCTTTCATCACCACTGTCCTGACTTCCTTTAATTTGTTTTATGATACCGTACGAACATCTTTCAACACTGTCACTTTAGCCTTTTTAGACTTGCTATTGTCACCTTCCCGTTTTTTATTTTTTACGCTTACTTTTTCTTCTTGATGTGCTTGCAAATTCCTTGGCAACCAAGAGCACAGTAACCAGTGACACGAAAGGTCCTAAACATACAAACGGATGCACTAAACATACAAATGGATGCACTAAAGTGTCTCAAATGGATGCACTAAAGTACCTACCGAGCCACATTTAACAAGCACAAGGGGGACTATGTGAAACAAGACGAGGCACAACAGTTAACAGGAGGACAAACAAAATCAGGAAACTGGAGAAACCAAATGAGTAACAAGTAAAATGGATGTTGTGACTCAAATATATTATCAGCTATAAGGAAGAACCGGCTTACTTTGAACAATTCTATAACAGGGAGCTGCATCTGGAGTGGTGTTGATTGTGGCGTTGCAAGAGCACATTGAGTTACGATTTCTTCTGCCATGTTCATCATGCTTTCATAGTCTTAGTACGCTTCATATATCTGGACCAGTTCAAGACTAAAACCGATCAATTATGATCAAACAAACATGAAAAGTGATGCTTCTATTACAATCATGACAATAGAGTCCTTTAGCTTAAAATATTAGCATACTTTTTCTATAACAGTGAGCTGCATCTGGAGTGGTATTAATTGGTCAAACTGATCATCTACAAGCCTTTCTTTCTCACAGTAAAGTTGATATCATAAGTAAATATATCAGTATTCAGTATTATAACAAAAAGAGTCAAAGAAAACCATAGCATAGAAAATAGAAAATGGTCATACGTGTCAAAATTCACCTAGTATTCTACTAATTCTTTAAATCTTTTAAACAAACTTTTTCGTCACACCGACTGTATTGACTAGTACAACTTCTGTAATCAGCGTTGACTCACCTAGTGTTCTACATCATATATTGGAGTTCTAAGTTTATTCAAGGCATCCTTTGGTATTGCAAGACCTCTGAATAAAATTCATTGCAAAAAATGTTTAACCATGAACTTTAATAACACAAAAAAACTTTACCTCCACTCAAAAACTTTTTGATATTTTGACCCAATGCGTCACTTCAAACAAGACCCTTAAGATATAGCCTATTCCCGCTTATTTTAATATGAACTCCAAATATTATGGGTTTTTAACACATTGGGTGGATAAAAATGCTTAACAGGTAGTAGTTAACCTTGGATTTTATTGATATCAACATCAATCTTTTCGAGAGTCAGCTAACCTGTTTAACCAACAAAACCCATATTAACACATCTACAAATGGATGCACTAAACATACAATGTTGATGCACTAAACATACACATTGATGCACTAAATATTCAGGTGGATCATCACTATCACTATCACTAAACATATTAACACAATACACATTGGACAGAAAATACATGCAATATAAAAGTTTCTCAATATCAAAAGTCACATACATTATTAGAAACAAAAGAGTAACAATCTAACATCAATATTCTAAAATCATAATCACCTCGTTACTTATTAGTTATTATTAGAATTGATGCGCTAATCATATTGACTGATGCACTAATCATAATCACCTCGTTACTTATTAGTTATTATTAGAATTGGTTTGTTTGCGTGCTATATGCCAATCAAACCTACTTAATCATATAAATGCATTTCTCGGTAGAAGAAATAATATTAAGTTAATCAACATTGCAACCTCAAATCAATTTTAGAGAAACTACCTCATCATTAAAGCAACGTGCTTGATGCTAATTCTACAATTAAACCTGCTAAGTTCACAGAATCATGGTTGACTTTTTGTCGTTATAGCTACTTACATAATGTCAACCATAGTCACACCTTAGTTGCTTATTAGCTAACTCAAGTTAACTATATTAAGCTACTTTCTCAATAAAAAATTACTTGTATTAAAAAAAAAATCACACCAAATAGTTAGCATTCCAACCAGGTATGCCAATATAAGCTACCAATCCTTCATTTGTTAACTGCCAATTCAACACTTACTCCTACTATTCTAATGAGCTCACAAAAAAGAGAACCACCTTGACCATCTAAAGTCAATTAACTAACGTCAATAGCTAAAACACATACACTTGTAATGAATGAAAACATATTTTATACCAGATCTAAGTATGGTATCGAAAACTTTAAACGCCTGTTCTTCGATAAGCGGTTTTGGACCAGTACAAACCCTGGTCTAAGCCTCTACTTTTCCTATAATTAACACTCCTAAATGAGCCGGATAAAGTAGGATTAAGTCCGTCTGATTCATTCAGTCCGTAAACTCTCGATGCTCTAATAATCTCACAAAACAGATGCTCTAATCATGAATCCATTGTTCACTAATCTCGCTAACAAGTATGCCATAATTTTTTAAACTGATGCTTTAATCTTTATAACAGATTTAAACATTAATCATACATACAAATGCTCTAATATATATAAAAAACATGCTATAACATATAATATACACAGATGCTGCAACAGTTATTGTTGATGCAATAATCATACATACAGATGCCATAACATTTTTTTCAGATGCCTTAAATTAATTCAAACAATCAGATGTTCTAATCATGAATCAATTTTTCACTAATCTCGCTAACAAGTATGCCATAATTTTTGAACATGAAGCTTTAATCTTTATAACAGGTTCCAACATATTATATACACAAATGCTCTAATCTATCAAAAAAGATGCTATAATATTTTATATACACAGATGCCCTAAAATGTAATTTTATCATAACAGATGCCATAATATAACACAATTATGCTATTAAATAACATAAAATTATAAAATCTATATAAGAATACTTACTATTGTCCGATTTTTGTTCAATTTCGGTGTTCTACGCCTTTGTACGTGGTTGCTGAAACTAAAACTTATATAAAATTAAAATATATTTAAATCCAAATAATGATAAATACAAGAAATTAGGGCACTTACAATTCGTAAATTTCTTTTTCGTCATATTTATGATGAGCGGAATGAAGAATTAGTGCATTTACGATTGTTTTGATCTGTTTTTGATCGGATATTACGGGTTTTTTGCGATTTTTGATCGGAAAAGGTATATGGGTTTGAGAGGAATAATGATGGTGTGTGGTGTTATGCGATAAATTGATTGGAAATGACGGGTATACTGGCTTACTCCCTTTTTTTTTTTTTTTTTTTTTTTTTTTTTTTTTTTTTTTTTTTTTTTGCTTTTTACCCTTAAGTTTCAAATGTTATCAAATTCTACCCTGTAACTTTTTTTCTCACTTTTCTAACGAATTGCACTTTTCTCTAGAACCTTACCCTAGATATATATATATATATATATATATTATATATAACAGGAGGCGTTTGACCATTGACTGCCAAATAATCATGCATTAAGTCCATGTCATCATGTTTAGTGCCATGTCATCAGCCATGTCATCACTATGTAATTTTTTTTAATTTATTTATTTTGCATTTTTTCAATTAATTTCGAAAATGACATTACTTTTGATGGATTAAAATTCGGATTAATGAATGTAAAAAGAATGTTGCCATGATTCGAACTCTGGTTGTTTGAAAGAGTAACATGTATCTTAACCATTGGAGTGTTCCAATGGTTTTGATAAAAGTTGCAAGTTATAATTGATATATCATGAAATCACATAACTATGACAATCTTAAAACCCTTATCTCACGTAAAAGAAATCTCAGTTCATTAAAAATATGCTTTTTCTCCAAACCCTAATTCTATCTTTTCTTCGGCCTTTTTTTCTCAATTCTCTCACGCTGATCGTCTTTTTGCATGTGCAGGTAAAGTTTAATAGGGTTGGATCTCAAACTCCTTGGTCCTGTCGTTACGATATCTCTTTAGGTAACACATAGCTGCTACAGCCTCTTTTTCTTCTTCTCTCTTTATCTATCAGCAAAAGTATTTATGATAATTTGTAAACACATGACTTTTAACATAGAAGGTTATCATCTAGATGACGTTCCGACGACCATTGATGCTCTTGAAGAGGTAATTATCTATATCAATAATCACTTTTTACTTGCAGTACAAGGACGAATACCAGTTCTCCAAGTACTTGCTGATTTTGTGAGTGCGGTGTGCTTTAGGAGTGTTTGGATATGCGTTTGGTGAAGTTATCATAGCAATTTAAAGAAGCATAATTAGGATCAGATAATAATATAACTAACGTTATTAGAGATATATACATTTATCTCAGTAACAGTTTATAATTGTTCCTAAAATAGTCATTTGTTGTAGAGGCTGTGTTAATGTTGATTTTTTTGTATCTTCTTCTTTAACAGATAGCTTTTCTTTAAAGAGAAATGGTATCTCCATGCAGACCCCATATTGGTAAGTTAATGTTATTATTTGTCAATTGTTTAATCCTTTTAACTAATTTCACGTGTATAGGGTGATAATGCTTCTGGTGAGGACTACGAGGATATTGATTGGAATACAGAAGATGAACTTAATTGATATTAGTATATTACACCATTTTCTGGTCCAAGTGCTGTAACTACTGCAGAACCTATTGTTAGTAATGGGGAGGTAATTGATCTAATTTAATACTAGATGTTTGTCTAGAATGTTTTACTATGATGGTGATGATAACCCTTATAAGCAATCCCAAACAACCCTCTTCTTTTAATGCTATTGTTTGGTGATTGGATAAGGTCTTTCTAGGTGCTTAATGGCAAATTGTGTTATCAAAGCATAATAACCTTATCTGAACATTCTTTTAAAAAAGTGCTTATTAGCTTTTTATTGGCTTAAAAAGTATGTTTTGATAAAGGTGCACCTTACAAGGTGTGTTTTCGAGACACAATAAGCTCTTTTATAGAAGCTTACTGACACACCTGTGATAATCATTCATGTGTGAAAACTCAATGAAAAACCATTGCTCTATTTGTTATTAGGTACATATTATAATTGTTTAGGATTTCATATACAAGTATTTGTGACGCGCTCTAACAGTTATGGTTCTATGGTAGTTTCTTTTTGACTCCATCAAGAGCTCATCAATCAAGAAGTGTTGACATGCTATGCACCTGGAATCAGGAGACGTTAAAACAGCATCAGTTAGTTCGTTATCACAGTACGAGAAGATTTTTGAAGGTATAAATTTATGATAAATAGTCTAAGAATGCATAGATAACTACGCTTGTGATTTTTGCCACTTCAATGCACGAAAAATAATCTAAGGATGCATAGAAAACAACCCTGCTATTGTTTATATATATGCATGTATGGTGTAGATGGAAATTGACTGAAGCTTGCACTCCTTTGAATAAGATTTTAGAGTTCCAAACATTCCGTTACACATGTTCATACATTAATATCTCAGTTTGAGAGAATAAAAGGGCATTGCCACAACTTGCACTCTACTTTCGGACTCGCAAATGTGGTTAATGTTTTGTTCGCTGAAAACTTATTTTATACTTTCTTTATTTTGTTCAATGGACTGAAACTTAAAGGTTTAAATGTTTATTGCATATACGAATTGTCTACCAAAGGTACTTGATTTTACTGCTGGAGTTGTTGGTGATACCGAGATTTTTTATCCACACAGTGGTATGTCTTCTGTTAATACTTATGTGTCGTCAATAAACGTAATTGAAGCTATTATAAGAAAATCATGTCACATATTAATGCTAGCTTGCAACAACGATAACTTGCCCTTCCTTACAGCCTTGGACTTTAGGCCACTTCCGGTTAGCCTTATGGATGTTGCGGTTTCTGATGTCGAGGTTCTTTGTCCTAGAAATATTGCACGTTCTGGATGAAAAAGAGTGTGCCCCACCCACATTAATAGCTCTGGAAAAAGATCTGACAGTAAATTGTGAGTTCGATTATATAACACATAGATTTCTGAATGGCTGTATGTAAGCAATATATGTATCAAATTACTTTTTGGTTACAGTCAACATAGGGAGGACATCTCTCGGTACCTTATCTCAAAGTAATAAACGGGCACCTTGCACCTAACAAAGCAATGTGTTCACATCATTGTTGTGTGTTTACATGAATATTTTACTTGTTGTTTCAACACAGAATTTGTAACGTCGTCTGGCAAATGGTCAACTGTTCATTCTTATTTTTATTTTTTGTCAGGTAAACATTGTTTCAGCACAGAATTTGTACTCGCTTGCTACAGATTGGGTTGGCCTTGAATCTAATGTTTTGCCTTTTGATGTATGGTGTGGAATTGGAACAATTGGGCTTACTTGAACTTGCAATAATTAGTTTTGAATATGTGGTTATTTGTTTCATGTAGCTGTCAACAAAACTGATTATTTAAGGGTATAATAAGGTTACCGATCCACATCTACTTTAGACCTACATTTACTACTGTACCATTTTACGAAATGTCTCTTATACTCCGTATATGTGTTAGCAATCAAATAGTCAGAGTTTGTCATACACTAAAACATGTGAAATTACATGTTTTTTTTTTAAAAAAAAATTATAAAGAATCTTATCATTATATGGAAAATTGGAATAAAAGGGTAAGCTACTACAGGTTAAAGTTCATTTGGGTTGTGTACGAAACTTTTTATCATTAAAGTCAATTTTAATCTTTCAAAAGCAACAACCCATTATTTAGTTCTTATAATGAGCAATGTTTTGATTAAAGATCACAAGGAAGCATTCTAAGGATCTGAGCAGAAATTGTGTCGCACTTTACATATTAGAAACCCGACTGAGGTTTTTTAATAGAAAACCGAGTTGACTCGGTGGTTGAAATGGTTGAACCGGTAACCCGCTGACTCGACCGGGTCAATTAAAAACCTGGTTTTTAAAACTTTGTCTTACAAGTAAATTTATAAGTCATGCCCGCCCATCGGGCGGGCTTTGAAGTCTAGTATATATATATATATATATATATATATATATATATATATATATATATATATATATATATATATATATATATATATATATATATATATATATATATATAGGGGAAGGTTAATGTGAGATCAACCTTAAAGTTGTAAAAATAAGATCTAGCCTAAACAACCATTAAAAACATTTATAAATAAACATATTAGCAATAATATAAAGAAAGTAAAATATTAATACGAATTAACATTTTAACAACTAATAACCAATTGATACATAAGTATGGATTAGTGATACACAATTATAAATTTACATGTCGAATCAAAGTGTATCACCTTAACCTCATACACATTACATGTCGAATCAAAGTGTATCACATTGCTTTCGTCAAATTTAAAAAGAAAACTATCGGAACTTTAACAATTTTAGTTGTGATTAATAAAAAATTTAATTTTGTTTTAACGAGAGTGTCATTTGTCAAATTTTAGTTGGATCTCATTTTTACAACTTTAAGTTTGATCTTATTTGAACTAGATACTATATATATATATATATATATATATATATATATATATATATATATATATATATATATATATATATATATATATATATATATATATATATATATATATTGTATTTAAAACTAATAGAATATAATTTAATTGATTTATGGATATATATGAGAAGTTAAAAGTTCGGAAAAGTTACTGATGTAATTACAAAAGTTTTGGAAGGACATTGATGTAATTATAAAAGTAGTAAGAATATTTATGTAAATGATAAGAATATTTATGTAATATTAAACTTCAAAAAGAATATACATTTAATTCTCCTTGTTTGGTTTTATTGTGCTTTTGTTCGTTTTTTTAAAATAAACAAGGGTAAGGATCCAGTGAGAAGAAAACTTAAAATGAGAAGGATGAGAAATAACTATAAACACATATTTGAGATGCACCGACTTGATTTAGATGCATCACAATTAGTTTCGAAAGTGATTTTGAAGTGAAAATGACTAAGGGTGTTCATCGGTTCGGTTCTCGGGTTAATCGGTTTATTTGGTTCGGGTTGATTATTTTTTTTTTGGTCTTAACCAAAAACCAAACTGAAAATATTTATGACCGAACCAAACTGAGAACCGAACCGAAGTTCGATTCGGTTATGGGTCAAAATCGAAAACAAAATTTTGTACTTGAATTACACCATTTATATTTTTTTTAATTTTAATTATATAGATTTTTGAAAAATAAAAATTAAACTATTTCAAGCATAAATGTGTTTTTTATATTAGGATAAAATTTTAATGGTTAGTTTATATGTATATGATAATATAAATATATAAAAATATTTATACTTTTATATAAATTTAGTTTTCAGTTTGGTTTTAGGTTCAGATAGTTAAGACCATATCTAAACCGAAAATCAAATTTTTAGTTCGGTTCAGTTTGGTTTTGACAAATTCGGTTCGGTTATAAGTTCGGTTCGAATTTTTTCCGGTTCGGTTTTTGGTTTATTACCCGAACCATGAACACCCATAGGTGTGGCCATTGTGAGTAGTCTTAAAGGGCTTATGTTTCAATAGTACTTCATGTTGTGTGAGAAAATTCTTAACTAAATAGTTGTGATAAAATGTTTAAAAATAATTGTACGACTTACGAAACGATGCCAGAGATGATAAAAAACCACGAGCTTCGGCGGACGGTGGATCTGATCGGCCACTCGAGTGTGTGTGTGTGTGTGTGAGAGAAATGTGTGAGTTATTTCTTTCTCCCACTTTAACAGGTTTGCTAGTTTTAACTTTCTAAGAAGGGGGTGTTTTTGTCAGTTAATGTATTGTTGGAGGTGTGTTTTTGTAAATGTTTAATAGTCAGACCGCTTTACTTACATTATGCCCACGTCATTAGTAATTACTGGTTTTCTAAATTTGAATATATTTGGTTGGGCCAATTACATTTATATCCTTATTAAAGTTCATTATTATATAAATGTCCTTCCCACTTTTGTAATTATGTCAATATCATTCTCGAACTTTTGTAATTACATCAATATCCTTCTGACTTTTGTAATTACGTCAATATTCTTCTCAAACTTCTGTAATTACATAAATATCATTCTCAAACTTTTAAATTCTTGTATATACCTCAAAATCAACATGTCCTTTCATCACTCAAGGCTAAAAAGTATGTATGAAAAAGTAAATAAATATGAACAATAAGTTCTTTCATATATATATCCAAGCTTTTGTAATTCGCCATCATATTCTTTCATCACTCGAAGACAAATATATATATATATATATATATATATATATATATATATATATATATATATATATATATATATATATATGTGTGTGTGTGTGTGTGTGTGTGTGTGTATATATATATATATATATATATATATATATATATATATATATATATATATATATATATATATGTATATTTATGAACTATTTAGTTATAATAAATATCAGTGATAAATAATATTTTTTGTATTTAAAACTAATAGAATATAATTTAATTGATTTCTGGATATATATGAGAAGTTAAAAGTTCGGAAAAGTTACTGATGTAATTACAAAAGTTTTGGAAGGACATTGATGTAATTATAAAAGTAGTTGTAAATGATAAGAATATTTATGTAATATTAAACTTCAAAAATGATATAAATGTAATTCTCCCTGTTTGGTTTTATTGTTCTTTTGTTCGGTTTTTTAAACTTCAAAAATGATATAAATGTAATTCTCCCTGTTTGGTTTTATTGTTCTTTTGTTTGGTTATTGTTATTTCTTATCATTCTCATTTTAAGAATTATTCTCATTTGATCCTAAGTTAAACAGGGTAAGGATCTAGTGAGAAGAAAACTTAAAATAAGAAGGATAAGAAATAACTATAAACACATATTTGAGATGCACCGACTTGATTTAGATGCATCTCTAATCATTTAGATGCATCACAATTAGTTTCGAAAGTGATTTTAAGTGAAAATGATGCAAAGTAGTACTAACAACAAATTTGACCCGCAGAAGACGAAAAATACATAGGATTTATCTAAATTGATGAAATGCATATAATATATGTATAAGCATCTAAGTTTTTGGTAGAAAATATATTATAGCGCATCTAAAAAATAAAGGATGCATCTTATTCAAGTTGATGCATCTCTAATGTGTGGTTATTGTTAAACAAACAAATAATATATGTGAATTTGAGTAGTTTTGTCTTCATCATTTCTTATTTAAGTCTATTAATAGTTACTTTTAGTTTGTGTACAGCGTATACCACGTGCTTTTTTCTTTTTTAAATATGTTTTTTCTTTTTTTTTTCTTTTTTTTTTTTTGGCTAACTAATTTATTGAGTTTGCATTCACCACACAGAAATAAATCAGGTAAAATTCTCTTCTTTGCTTTAAAAATATTGACATAATCACATCAAATTTTACTTTAATTGATAGAAACTAAGTAAAACAAATGTTTTGTTAACAACGACCTTTAAGTCTCTTCTTTGCTTTAAAAATATTGACATAATCACATCAAATTTTACTTTAGTTGATAGAAACTAAGTAAAACAAATGTTTTGTTAACAACGACCTTTAAATCTGTTGTTAACAACTATATTCCGAAATTTATGTTAAGCTAATAAATAATATTCACACAAATTCATTCAAAATCATCCAAAATCGCTAACAATTTCTTGTAATATCTCAAATACAAATGCAATTCATTCACCTCATTGGTCATGTTATCGAAATATACAGAGCATGTTTCTAACTATATCTTAATATTAGCATATTTTATGAAATGTTTGTTGTTAACAACAATTTGAGGCCCGTTGCTACCATTTCCCGTAAAGTAAATATAATAATGAAAATCATTAACGACTAAGAAAAGTAAAAGGTCAGCAGTGTAAAAAATTTGGATTCATATGAAATGCTTTTAGTTTAATTTTAATGTTTGTAAAAGGTGAGCATTCCTCAACATTGTAATAATATTGTTGTTAAAAGATTTTATGTTTTCTTTTGGAGAAACAATACTATCACATTATGAATATAGGTGTAATCGAACTCAAGTGTGCTGATACAATGCTAAGCTCGAACTCAGTCGGATTAAAGAACTCAGTACTCGAAGCATGACTCGAGTTTGCTTGATATTTTGATTTCTGGACTCGGATTGGCTCAACTTGATTAAGAGTTTTATAAAAGAGAAATTAATAATAATTAAGGTTAACGTCAACTGACTCGATATGTCCAATGGTTCAAGCTGGCTTGAATCGATTCAATAGAGTGTACATTGATCATGTGATTATGTGAATATCCGTATACACACAACAAGTTTATTATAGCAAACTTCTGATAAAATAGCATGCTTGATTCAAGCTCTACACACACAAGAAGTCAACCTTTTATTATTATTTATTTATTTATTTATTTTATTTATTTATTTTCTTTCTTATCCAATCGGTTGAGTGGTTGTCGAATTATATCACTTGATCACACCTCTGATTAGGAAATTTATCTAAGCAGAACCATTGCATTACATCGAACGTGAAAAACGAGCCCATCACGTTCATGTGACCCACATCTATAATACTTCCTGTTATATATAGTCCAACGTTGCCAGGATGATCGAGACACAGAGAGCAATGTCATAAAAGAATTTATATTTCATTACAAGTAGGTCGTCTAATGTGTTTTACTGTAATTAATATCCCGAGTTTATTTTGCATACTCTAATTTTGGTGCATACCAAGGGACAAATCCTCACCATTTATCTAGTTTGATCTAATGGTGAGGAATAACGTAAGATTAAATGGGGAAACATAAGTCTATGTTTTTTTTCCCTTTTTTTTTTCTTTTTGTCTTTTTTATTATTATTTTTCTTTTTTCTCCTTTTTTTTTTTTTTTTTTTTTTTTTTTTTTTTTTTTTTTTTTTTGTCTTTTTTTTTTTGTTTTTTGTTTGTTTTTTGTTTTTTTATTTTTTGTTTTTTGTATTTTTTTTTTCTAATTCACTTTTTTTTTTCTTTTCTAGTTTATGTTTTTTTTTTTTTTTTTTTTAATTCACGTTTTTTTCCCTTCTTCTTCACTTTCATACGTTTTCGTCTGTTTTCATATATTTTCGTCCGTTTTCATACGTTTTTTTACGTTTTCGTCTCTTTTCATACATATTCGTTCGTTTTCATTCGTTTTCATACGTTTTCAACTGTTTTTTTTTCGTTTTCATCTAGTTTTCACACGTTTTTGTCCTTTTCATACATGTTTTTACACTTTCATACGTTTTATTCCGTTTTCATACATTTTTATTTGTTTTCGTCCGTTTTTAAATGTCTTTTGCCATTTTTAGACGTTTTCATATGCTTCTAAATATCACAAGTGATATTTTGTGATATTCTGAATATCACAAGTGATACTATGAGTACCGTAAATGATATTCTGGATATCATAAGTAATATTCGTCCATTTTTTATACGTCTTCTTCCGTTTTCAGACGTGTTTTACGCTTTCATACGTTTTCGTCCGTTTTCATACATATTCATTTGTTTTCTTACGTTTTCGTTCGTTTTCATACGTTTTCTTTCGTTTTCGTCCAATTTTCAAACGTTTTTGTCCTTTTCATACATGTTTTTACACTTTCGTACGTTTTCTTCCGTTTTCATACATTTTCGTCTGTTTTCTTACTTTTTCGTCCATTTTTTCATTCATTTTCGTCCGTTTTAAATGATTTTTTTTGCCATTTCAGAAGTTTTAATATGTTTCTAAATATCACAAGTGATATTCCGAATATCACAAGTTATATTCTGAATATCACAAGTGATATTCTGTGATGTTCTAAACATCACAAGTTATATTTTAAATATCACAAGTGATATTCTGTGATATTCAAAATATCACAAGTGATTTTCTGTGATATGCAGAATATCACAAGTGATATTATGAGTACCACAAATGATATTCTGGATATCATAAGTAATATTCATTCATTTTTCATACGTCTTCGTTCGTTTTCAGACGTGTTTTTACGCTTTCATACGTTTTCGTCCGTTTTCATACATATTCGTTCGTTTTCTTACGTTTTCGTTTGTTTTCATACATTTTCGTACGTTTTCATCCGTTTTCTTTCGTTTTCGTCCAGTTTTCAAACGTTTCTGTCTTTTTCGTACATGTTTTTACACTTTCATACGTTTTCTTCCGCTTTCATACATTTTGTCCATTTTCTTACATTTTCGTCCATTTTTTCATTCGTTTTCGTCCGTTTTTAAATGTTTTTTGCCATTTTAGACGTTTTCATATGTTTCTAAATATCAAAAGTGATTCTATGATATTCTAAACATCACAAGTTATATTTTGAATATCACAAGTGATATTCTGTGATACTCAGAATATCACAAGTGATTTCCTGTGATATGTAGAATATCACAAGTGATACTATGAGTACCACAAATGATATTCTGGATATCATAAGTAATATTCTGTTATATTCAGAATATCACAAGTGATATTCTGAATATCATATGTAATTTTTTGAATATAACAAGTAATTTTCAACAAATGTTTTGTAACATGAAAATCATAAGTGATATTCTGAAAATCACAAGTGATATATATTCAAAAAATCACGAGTGATATATATTCAAAAAATCACAAGTGATATTTGATTGGCTCTGAACGGTCAACCTAATTGACCAAGTAAATGGTCAACCAAGTCAAACAGCTTAGAGTCAATACTCTGCGAAAGTATAGTGTTTCCCCGGGTCGTTATGTCCCGACGAGGTGTGATGGTTATCAAACGGGTTTGTGATCGGGTGAATTTGGACAGAAAGGGTTTGAGATTGATTACACTACTGATTTATACAATGAAATAGCTTAAGTAAGCTATATGAACAAGACTAGAAAGTTGGAAAAACCAGAAACGTTTAAAACCTAAAACGCGTACGTTTATATTTTAAATAACGTAAACGTACCAAATAAAACGTGAAAACTGAAATCTGAAAACCCCCAGGGGGTGAAAATGACTTTTTTACAAACCTAAGGGTAAAAGAAAATTTTTAGAAAAAGAAAATTAATTTTTACACTACTTAATTATTTATTATTAATTAATTACTTATTAATACTAATTATTAATATTAAAAATACTTAAATACAATATAATATTAATTTAATACTAGAAAAATGAAAATAAAATTTCTAAAATTATAAAATAACTAAAAACTAATTTTAAAATTAAAAATAAGTATTTTTGTATTTTTGTGATTTTTATATTAATTAATTACTAATTAAATATTAATTACCTAATTAAACTATTTTAAATTATAAAAAATAGCAAATGAACAGTAAAAATTCTAGAAAAATTCCTAAAATTATATTATGTTATATAAAAGCTAGGAAAAATATAAAAACTAGGTCTTACTTAATAAAAACTAATTATGCTATTTAAAACTTAATTATTAGTTAAACTATTATTAAATCTAAAATTTACTAAATGACAACAGAAAAATCTATAAAAATTCCTAAAATTATTTTAAGTTACCTGGAACCTAGGAAAAATATAAAAAAGCGGTGCTATTAAATAAAAACTATTACTTCTATTTTAAATGTTAATATTAAATTATCTAACAAAAATTATAAAAAATATCAAACAAGGAGAGAAAAATCTAGAAAAATTCTTAAAAATACTTTATAATACCAGAAACAAAAGAAAAATATGAAAATGCAAGTGAACTTAATAAAAAGTTAAAAAGTAAAATCAATTTGATAGCTTCTATTAAATAGAAGCTATCACTATCTTTCAAGCTTGTTTTTCTGATTTTTCTTGTTTGAAAGCTTCTATAAGCTGAAAATGATGAACTATTTATGAAATAGAATCAACAAGTGCTCAAAATTAAGCACTTGCAAGCTCTTAGGCCTAGACAGTTGACTTTGGTCAACTGTGAGGGCAACAAGCCTTGAAATAGCTCTAAGCTGAAGAACTTTAGATGGAATAAAATCTAAACTAGCTAATGGACAATTTTGAAGCAATAGAAACTAGATTAAATCTCATAGGAAGCAAAATGGGTGAAAAAGTGGCAAATTGACCCAATGCTAAGTAGACCACTGCCTTACTTTTGCAGCAAGGAAAAGCAAGCTCAAGTGAGCTTCTGGCTCACTCAAGGATTGAAATGTATAGACACCAATCTAGGCTACCTAATGGAACTAAGTTAGACCAGTAGGGCCCACCATGGCAAGTTGTGGAACACAAAACAGATGATGTTGTGATAGCAGATCTGAGACAGGGGATTATCTCCCCCTGCAGCTCTCTTTGGAGCTTGGGTGGGACCCACACAAAAATCACAAAAATAAATTGAGAGTGGGGATCAAAAGTTTAGCTGAGGGACTATAAATCCTAGAAGTTTCAAGTCCTGAATCCTTGTACTAAATTCACAATAATTCTTGGGATTTTAGGAAAAATCAGAGATAAGCACAATTGACTTTTTGAAAACTTGTAAGGGTTTGACTTTTATGGATTTTTATTGATCAATGCTGACTGCATGTGATGTTATAAGCTATAATGCACTGACTTTAAGCTAGTGTAACCAGTTATGAGCTAATATAACTAATGAGAGACCCTATACTCCTAACAGTTAAAATAAAAATGGGATTTGATGAGTTTTTGACTTTGTGAAGAAGTATCCTACTGACTCTAACTAAACTAAGCCTACTTGTGACCAAAGTGATTTATCTAAGCCAAATGCAACTGCTGCAACAATGATTATACTAGCAAACCAACTTCATCCAAACACTCCTATTAACTAATAATTACATTACATCTAGATTATAAAGGCTGAAACCTGACAAATCAAGTATCCAAGTAGATCATACCATTGTGACAGAAGCAAATTGAACCATAAAATCAACCACTAATAGCATAAATAAATTAAAAAAAATCAAGCATGAGCTAGACAAAATGGAACAAATTCAGTACATAATTGATCAATCAAGCTCAACTTAAAGTACTACTACTGAATATAAAACTAATGATAGCCTACAACAGTAAATCACTTAATCAAAACAAATCTACACTATCAAATGAATTAAGAGCAAGAAGATTGAAATAGACCTTACAAATTGGAAAGCCTAACTGACATAGGGATATACTCCCACCAAGCCTATCTTTAGATAGGCTCAAACAACACCACCTCAGTGACCAATTATCACCAGGACTTGATCACCACAATTCCAATCCATACCCCTTTTGACCTTCGTTGACCATGTCCCTTTAAACATTATAAACAGACACAAAGTGATAAGCCTCACCACAAGCTTTCAATTAGCTTATATGAGCTTATGAGACAGCATAAAAACCTAATTGAGATTACTAACTTGAAACTAAAGACTGAGGTTTAAATTTGAATCATGAGATTAAAGATTAAATGCAAATTTCATTACTACTAAAACTGAGTACAAGTTGAATAAGAAAATAAAAAGATTACAACTTAAAAATTGATATTTAAATTTGAGTTTACACTACTTTTACATTAAAAATTAAACTAAACTATTCTAAGTACTACTAAAATCTACTGCTACTCTTCTGCTTCCTTTTCTTCTTTTATATTGTTGGATTAGGGTTTTCAGAACCCACTTGTCACATCCCAGCAAAAATAAGGACCATTGGATGACTCTCTTTTAATCCTAGCCATTCCTTCAATTTTGCCGCCAAAATGGTATTTGTTTGTTTCCCTAGATAATTGAGGCCAGAGGGTAATATCTTGGATTGTTGTAGTTGTTTGGTTAGGCAAGGGGGGAAAGGTTGAGTGTTGCAGGGTTGTAACAGGCTAGGGGGTTATGATGGTGGAATTTGGAGGGTAGCAGGGGGTGGGGTGGTGATGTGGAAGAGGTGGAGTCAAAGCCAGGGGTTTGACTGGGGGTGAATATACGGGGTAATATTATTAGTGTTTGGGCTTGGGGTGGTATTTGGGCCAGGGATATTGGATTTGGATTAGTTTTGGTTTTTGGGGTGTAATAAAACTTAAGTCCGTTTGGTTTGTAGTTTATGTAAGCCCAAGGACCTTTTGTGTACAAGCTGATTTTTGAGGGACCAAAGCTGCCACTTTTCCAAAGTTATCCCAAGGACCATTCTTGCTATCTTTTAATTTCCCGAGGACTTTTGTTGATAAATTTCCATTTTGAAAATTCTCACGGACTATTTTTACCATTTTGGAAAGTACAGGGACCAATTGTGTAATTTTCTCAAACTTTTCACCCAAGGATCGTTTTTGATAATATTTTACTTTTAAATGCCTTGGGTTGACTTTTCTTTTATTTTAAACCTTCAGGGACTAGTTTTGTCAATTTTTGAAACTTGAGGGACTGAAACTGCCAATTATGCAAACATTGTTCGTTTTTCATTTGTTTTTAAACATTTTGCATCTAAAACATATAAAACACAATTTTGGGATAATTTCTGTATTTTGATGCATTTCTGAGTGTTTTTGGATGTTTTGGCAGTTCAGATACGATAAAAATGATGAGTATTTACACACTCATCAATATTTAGAATATCATCATTGATATTCAGAAAATCACAAGTGATATTCTGAATACCAATTGTGATATTTAGAAACGTATAAAAACAAATGAAAATGTAAGAAAACTGACGAATACGTAAAAAAACGGATTAATACGTATGAAAACGAACGAAAACATAAGAAAATCACAAGTGATATTCAAAATATCACAAGTGATATTCTGGATATCAGTGAATATCACTTGTGATATTCATAAATCACTTGTGATATTAAAAAATGTAAGAAAATGGACGAAAATGTAAGAAAACGGACGAATACGTATGAAAACAGACAAAAACGTATGAAAGAGTAAAAACACGTATGAAAACGGACAAAAACGTATGAAAAATGGACGAAAACGAAAGAAAACGGACGAAAACGTATTAAAACAAACGAAAACGTAAAAAATTGGACGAAAACGTGTGAAAACGGACGAAAATGGGCGAAAACATAAGAAAACAGATGAAAATGGACGAAAACGTAAGAAACAGGCGAAAACGTATGAAAGCGTAAAAACACGTCTAAAAACGGACAAAAACGTATGGAAAATGGACGAAAACGCAAGAAAAATATATGAAAACGAACGAAAACGTATGAAAACGAACGAAAACATAAGAAAACAGATGAAAACGTAAGAAAATGAATGAAAACGGACGAATATATATAAAAATGGACGAAAACGTCTAAAAATGAGCGAAAATATAAAAAACGGACAAAAACGTCTGAAAACAGACGAAAATGTTTCTAAATCAGCATACATGATATAATATAACCGAACACACTGCCTGCCACATATAGGATCACTAATGGCCAAGACTCTATCAAGAAAGCGCACAAAATTGTTGTGAAGATTCTACTGCCTTTATTTTATTCTCATAAATAGTGTTTGTTAGAAACGACTCATTTCGACCTGTTACCCAACCAAAAAAAGACTCGTTAAGAATGGAAAAAAGTGTTTGTGGGCAACCAACTTTATCCATACTAAAAATGACTCATTTCGACCCGTTACCCAACCCGCCCGCTGATTTTAGAGATTAATCTTACCCATTCAAGGAGGTAGACAAACTCTACCTATGGCCTGTAATTTTTGTTGCTTTTTCCCGCTAACAATCTCTGATGCAACAACTCCAAAGCTGTAAACATCTGCTTTATCTATCAAGTATCCCCTAATTGCATATTCCGGAGCCATACAGTCTTTACATATTTAAAATGAGTCAAATAAAGATAAAGTGGAGTTAGTATATATGTTAGTGAAAAGCCACATGCGGTCTACAAATAAGTCTAAATCAAATGGCATGTACAATGCATGCTTAAAATGAGTCATACCATCTGGAACATGCACTAAGTTTGTGTTACTAACAACTTTGAATACTACTACAAAAAGGAGTGTACAGTTGATTTCTACAGAACCATCTATTCATCAAATTTCTAACTCTATTTATATTTTGAAATATTACCTTCAATCAAGTTGCAAGTTTGCTAGGAACATATTTATTAGCCCAACTAAGATAGAAATATAGAAGCATCAGTTAACACAAACCTTGTCCAACTAAAAAATGTATTTCTTGTGTGCTTCAATGTTTACATTTATTTAGAAGAAGAAAAATAATTGGCATGTCTAAGTTCATATCTAATGCCTGAGTTATGAGGATCTAGTTTACTGAGTTTCATTTCTACGAATTTAATTTGCATAGATGTTTGTAAACCGCCTTCAAGCTATCTAATTACTGATGTCAGATTCATGGATGCCTTTAGTTAGTTTATAAGAAACTATTAATGAAACTATGTAGTATCAAGAGTAAAATCAGAGCCGCGTACATATATAAGTAAAGATTTCTTTGGGTAGCAGTAGACACTAAAAAGATAAACTTCACATTGAACGTTTATTCACCCAAAATAAAAAGGTCAATAGAAAACAACCGTTGGATACTTTGATGTGCTTATAGTATATAAAGATGTAAGAACTAAACTAATCCAAGGATTAAAAAAATGATTATTAATTAAAAAGTCAATTTTAAACTCAAATCCAAACAAGTCCAGTATTACCTCGTAAATCTGTATATTATTAGTTTAAGAGCCATGACTAGAATATAAAAAATAAAGTGTACTTAGCTCCACACGTATATGTGGAAGACATATAAGAGGATCAAAGTATTTTTTCTTGCTAAACGTTTCATGTCACAATGAATAATAATATCCCCCGATTCTAACACAAGAGAGGAACACATTAACACAAGCAACAAACTCAAATCAGTCACATATGGACAGGTGAAATTTCACAGCTCAAGTAAATACTTATTCAAGAACAATGTTCATATGTAAGGCCTAATTAATAGTCTGATAGATGTATATTCAATGGAAAAGGAACACGCATGACGACAACAAAAAAATTTAGAAATAAATGAAATACTATGATGAATATTAACCTTGAAAAGAAGGCTATCTGTATACTTACATGTCATCCTTCTTTGACCTGTATTCAAGGTACTCTTTCAATATCTCATCAGTTATGGTGTTGCTACGTTTGAGGTTTCAATAATGCTATGCATTGTTTCTGCTGATACAAGTTTTGGTTTCAATAATGCTATGCATTGTTTCTACTTATACAAGTTTCTGCTGATACAAGTTTTGCTGCACGTTTGGAATTTATTCTGCTGCTCATTGATTTTGCTGCTATCATGTTTGGGCCGTGACTCGAGGTGAGTCACGGCGAGACTTGTGGTATGCGTAGGTTGAGGATTTAGATAATTTTGAGATGGAGTTTGGATTTGTTGCGGATTTGGTTTGGAGTTGTGACCAAATGGGAGTAGGATTCGGATGGGATTTGTTGGTTTGATTGGATTGGAGTTTATTTTTGATACCACGATAGTTAATGAGAAGGATTAAGTGTATAGTTGTAGTACTATATATTGAACTAGTAATTAATAGAGTATATAATTCTAGGAGTGATTTATTAGTTGAAGTGTTTACCAAGAAAATTGATTTATTATTCAATTACTATGTTAAGCAAAACTACACTTGCTAAATCTTATATAGCTGCTTAAGCAAAGATTATTCAGTAATCAGTAGAGTGTGGTGCTGGATGTTTGTGAAGTAGGTGGTGGTGAAATGTGACAGCTGTACATCTATTTAATTCTACGAATTTGACAAGTGAACATAAGGTATCACTAAGCAGAAACTCTCTCTTTTCTTATTTACTTATGCAATTGATTCTTGTTAACTAAGGAGTATGGAAGTGTTTGAAATTCATTTACAAGACTGTTGGTGAATACAATGTAATACATGTACCATTTAAAAATGGAGCTAACATTACCACCAGTTTAATAATCTTGCTTTAAATCATCGTTTTTGAATGCATATTGTGTTAAATCCGGATCTTGGGCTTTGATTATTATTTTTAGATGATGATCTTTTTCTGTGTGTTGATTTGATCAGATATGGTGATGAATCTGTGATGATAAGTTGAGTGTGGTGGTTGTGGTTGTGTGGTGGTGGTGGTGGTGGTGATGATGGTTGTGTAGTGGTAGAGGGTGGTGGTGATGGGAAGTATTAGGAAGGGGAAAAAAGATTAAAATAATTTTATTAGAAGTTGCTCAAACTTTTAAAAGTCGTTAGTGATAAGTAGCTCAAAAGGAGCCCTACTTGTGCCTTACACATAAATACATAATGATTAGGCACTTGCCATTTATGTTAAGTTCGCTAGTTGCTCGGGCCATTTCAAGAAACCAAGCAACTTAGGTACAAAAAAACCGCACACCTGAGCGACTGGGCCATTTGTAGAATTGCCCCATTTTCAAAAGGTACCATGAAGTCTTTCAACTACCCAAATATATATCAAAAGTTACTGAGACGCTTCTCCACCTCATCATTTGCCTCCGCTTAAATTTTCTATCACTGTATCATACACAAATAGAGGTGGTTGTTAGGATTAATGAGCATTTAGCACTAAAAAGAAAAAAAAAAAAAAAAAAAAAAAGGAATTTCAGTTACATCGAAAACCTTAAGTAAATTTCATTACACTTTGTCTATCATTTGTCATGATAAGAGGGTATTTCTGAATTCTAATATCTGATAGATAGTCAAAAAATCATGTTAATATGAATGTAATTGTTGGGATTTGATGGGAAGCGACAGTAACTATTCCTAACATACCGAGTTACAATTACAAAAATATAACGCAATGAGCGAGAAATATAAGTATTTGTCAGCAGCCTATTCAAGTTTTTTTTTAAAGTGGTGTTGCAAGAACAATGCTTCTAATGATGAGGGTTACCTTTTCAAGATTTTCAAGCTCCATTATTTGAAAGTAATCTGGCAGATTTATGGCGCAACTAAACCTGAAACGAATAAGAATAAAGAATTAACGCACAAATGAACTAAGCAAAAAAAATTAGTCCAACCAATAAATCATTATTTTATTTCACATAGAAGCAAACATATATTTTGCCAATGTGAGATTTATGAATCTGCATTGCTCGAAATATGTTATACATAGACATCACTTCATCTTTGTTGGTCATTCATTACAGATAAATCAAGTCAAAGCAACCAAAAAATATGAAATGGAATATAACAAAGTCACCGCGCATTAATATTTACCTCTCTTTTATATAGCTTGTATTGGAAAATTAGGAAGGTGCATCTGTTTACCAAATTACTTGTTAAGACCCTGCATAAAAATCGAAACTTTATAGTATAAACCCATAAAAAGAGGAGTAAACAAATCATAATAGCAGTTTTACGTCTAAAAATGTGTTCTTTTGTGGTATAATCTCAGTGACGGTTTCCAAGACAAAGTTATCAGCTGGAGGTGATTTAAGAATAAGATGTCGTGAGTCCACCTGAAAATCACCGTCCTGAGATAAATGTGAACTTTAGTTTCGGCACGTGAAATCGAAATAAGTTTCAGTGATTTAAATACATACCATAAGGTCATTGCCATTGATTGCAAATGAAATGAGATTAGATCAGTCCCATCCAAGACCAAAGAAGTAGCATCACCGGTCGAAACTACATGTGTCATACAAAAAATCAAGAAACAAACTACTGTTTAACCCATAGGGTGTTTGATGACAGATCAGCCTGATTAAAACTCATTGGTCAACATCATAAAATACAGATTCTAAGGACGTGACATGTGTTTTGGTTGAGCCAAGTGCAAACCGTATCAAAGTAGTAGTCATGCAATATTATCAAACACTTGGCAGGAATAAAAGCAACAATCGAATTTTACAATAAAAAAACATAATCAGAGAAACTAATTTATGCTTGTTTTTTGGGCTTACCATTTTAAAATGTGCAACTCCATCTTCCATGACCAAACTTGAACTCAATTGACATCGTGAAAAATAAGCGATTCACTGACATTATGCTTTAAAGCTTAAAACTACAAAATGTAGATAAGCCTTACCCTTTTAAGTGGAGCTTTTCAAGTTAAAATCCATAAGTTTTTACTACAATAATCATAGAAAACAAATATAATTAAAAAAACATCTTTGCATAGCATACAACCATCGATAAGACACTAATATTTCATTCAGGCATTTCATAAAACACTTTTTTTTTTGCATCAGTTACATAATTTTAACTATACCAGATAATAGGCCTCATCGTCAATTGAATCTCCAATTCAAACACCTACTTTCAAAACCACACAATAGATCATTAGTAACTCATAATCAGAATTGAAATTATTACGTACCTTTTATTATATAATGACTGGTAAGCGCTTCTCCAAACACTATAGGTTTCTTATATATCTGCAATCATAAACAAAGAAACATAATTACTCGAAGAAACATGACTAAAAAACACATTATATAACAAAAAGAAAAGTAGCTTACTACCTTCATTTAGTCATAATCAATCTCCTAAAGACCTTAATTTTAGAGATTTGAGAACAATGACTTGGTAATCAAAAACCTAAATGGAAGACATGGTTTAGGGTTTAGGTGTCAACGGATGAAATTAAGGGTTTTGAATGATTTAGTATTTTCAATTTGATTTGATGATTAAATATTTTGATGATTTAGGATGGTGAATTTGAAATAGACATTTCATTGTGATTTAGAATTATTTTCAAAATCAAACATAGTGATATACTACATAAAGATGGAATGTTTACAAAATTATGTTTGGGTTATTGAATGTCAAAATCGTTTTCAAAGAATGTTGATATCATAGGGAGAGAATCATGGGGTTTAGTTAATGATATGGAAATCAAATCTTCTGTATGTGTGTTTGTGTTTTGAAAAGGGATGAGTAATTGAAGCATGACATTATTGGTTTGTCTGTGTCTCTCACAAAAAAGCGCTTGCTCCATTGGTTGACACTTTCTTGAATGGGATGAAAGACCTAGGTTTGAATCCCCCTGGTGTCAAATTTTTTTAAGGGAAAATTACCAAAATGGCTCGTTGCCCTGCGGTTTAGGCATATTTAGCCCGTTTTTGAAAAATTTCCGTTTTAGCCCCGGTTGCCCGGACTATTTTACTAATTATCCTTTTTTTTAAACCAATTTCGTGAAACATGCCAACGTGATAGTTGCCAAAGTGCCAACATGGGTGATACTGCCTACGTGGTATATGACTCATATTATACAGTCATCACTCTCTCATGGTACAACTTTTAAAGCATCATGTGCAAGTCGAAACTTGTCTCATATATATGTAAAGATTACAACTTTACAAGTACTTTTAACGCACGATGTGAATTTGTTTTATAGTAAAAATTAAAAATACTTTATGTATTATCCGTCAGATCTCATTAAAATAAATCCTAATATAAACATCTGATTAGAAAGCGTTCTAAAATTACTGGAGCTCTTAGATTTTAAACTTACTAAAATACTCACACTTGTGAGTTGTGACATACCATTTCGTGTGTCCCCATTAGCATTTTTCCTCTTTACATATTGGAACTTTTGCTTAAAGTTAATGTTAACATAGTATATACATACTCGGAAATTAAGATGCAAATGTTGAAATGTCGCTACATCAATATGGTTGGTGTCGATTATTATGACAATCGAGCTATTTTAGAAAACATTGCTTTTGCTATTATATAGTGGTTTCTATGTTTTTTCATTTATTTCTAATTATACATATACTATTTTACATTTTATAATTACATTTTATTACTATTTTTTCAGACATTTTTAAAAACTAAGCATTTACATCTTGTAGCTAACACTACCAGTCAACAGTTAACAAGTTACAGTTATAAATCCTAATTTGTACGTAGTCTCTATAAATTTTATGTTAGGTCAAATTTAGAATTATACTTTACAAATGTTTGTGTATTGAAATACAAAAAAGTGCATATGTCTATGGGTATGTTTCTGACCATGGTTTTCAATATATTGGTCGACTATTAGGATGCCCACAATGGCGCAGCGTGAGCACCTGTGAGACATTCAGGTCACGCACTATGTCATTGTGGTAGTGCGACCTAACGCGTGAGGAAGGCAAAACCAGGGGATGAACGGTGAGCTACTTGGCTTTCATACATTGTGTATTTTTGGGTGTCTAAGGTATTTTTATTATTAAATATTTTATTTAAGAGTGTTTGTGTTATTTTGTGAAGGTATATTTATATAAAGTGTATATTTTATATTGAAATGTGAGGAGTGGTGACCATTAGGCTATGCATAATGGTGACCCAGGGCGACCTGGATTTTGTCTGTCACATCAGCTTTCTTTCTCCGACGACCTTCAGATGACCAAGTTGCCACAGCAGCGACTTTTTTTTTTTTTTTTTTTTTTTTTTTTTTCTTTTTTTGTTTAATTCAAATTTTTTAAACAATAAACCTAAACTATTATGAGCATCGTAATGATCCCTAGCTATGCGGGTTCATCGGACTTTTGGTAGTAACACTTGGCTCTCGGCCAAAGCTGCCTGCGTAAACTCCGCAAGCTTGCTCATAACTTATTCTTCATTGTCGGAAAACGGAAAATTAAAAAATAGCTCGAAAAACATAATTAAGAGAATGTGTTTGAAGGTGTTGAGAGAATTGTTGTTTGAATTTGAGAATGAAATGAGAAAATAAGTAGGGTATTTATAATGTTGTAAAAGTGGTAAATTAAAAAAAATAGAAAAATATTTTTTTAATATCAAACTGTCGGATTTTAATAAAAATGGTGGTTTGTTTGTTTTTTAGTGAGTAAACACTCGGTCGAAAATTCGATCGAGTTGTGCGCTTTTTTTCTTTGGCGACCAAGCTCGACCAACTCTCCACAATGGTGTGACCAAGGTCGATCGAATCACTCGACCTCCCATTGTGCATAGCCTTATGGGTGAAATATGAGAGGGAGTGATGGGAGATAAACGGAGAGAAAGTTGAGGTGGAAGGTGAACGGGTGCATCCATTGTGAGTAGTCTTAAAGGGCTTATGTTTCAATAATACTTCATGTTGTGTGAGAAACTTCTTAACTAAATAGTTGTGGGTTTAAATTCCGATTAAGACATATAAAATAGATTTGTGGTGTATATAGTATGAAATAGTTACTTGTTGCTCAATAAATAAAATAAAATAAAAACCTATTGGTCGATCAGGATTTGAGTGTGTCACGACAGACACAACCCAGGTAAAACTCTCCTTTTATTTTATTAATAAAGTTGGTGTGACAACTTTAGGTTCTTTTGAAGCGTGCAATCATTTGCATATGCAAATAGATATTTAATTTTAGGTTGATATACGTTCGCAATCATCTGTGTCTTCAAATAAATACTTAGGGGTCGTTGCTAGAAATCACAATCGGTATCGAATTTAGTATGAGGTAGAATAACAATGGATATGAAAAAGTGTATTATTATGATTGTTTATATTTGGATAATAAAATATGGTATGAAAAAGTGTATAAATATTTGAATTTTGTGATGGAAAAGAGAGAGGCCCGTGGAATGGATTTCATAAACATCAAATTAGTTAGTTATGATTATAATATACTCATTTCATCACTGGGCCCACTAAACAAACACCTTTAATAACTATGAAATCTATAAGCCTATTCCCATATATCTATACCAAACACACAATTAGTATTTTGAGTTTAGGTCATAAAATAGTCATATATTTACGTTCGTGTCCCGCCTTAATGCCTTAACTAAAAAGTGCTCCATTTTTGTTGGAAAGTGATACTTATACTACTTTTTTTGATGCATACACCACAATATTACATCATTAATGCACATGTTACAACATGATATATGCATAATTGTGGTGTGTGCATAAAAAAAAGTGGTGTATCACTTCTCATTTTTGTTACAACCAATATACACATTGTAATTTTATTTATTTATTTATTTATGGGATTTGCTAATGAATGACTACTGGCATCTTTTAAATTATAAATGCATACAATTAATATGTAATTAATACACTCAAATTTTCTTTTTTCAGTCAAAAATGCATTTAATGAACATTAAATAAACGTAAAATTTACTATAATTAAATTTTATTTTCTATTTAAAACATTCAGACTTTCCATATATTTATACTTTAAACAATGGCCAATGGGCACCCATTAGCAAATCTCTTTATTTATTTACTATATACGTTTTTTCTCTTTCTCATATTTACCGAATGGGAGGTGATTTGTACACCATTTTTTTGTCATCCACTACTAAATTATGCATAGCGGTGTTGTACTGTATGCATCGCTGGTGTGATTTAGTAGTGTATAACCAAAAATAAATTGTGCACAAATCATTTCTCTTACCGAATTACCGTACCGAATTACCGTTTGCGTCGTCTTTTTATCTTATGTACGTAGCATTCACGCCAGCTACAAAAAAGTGTTATTGATAATAGATGATAGCAAGATGTCTTAGTGTTTGTGATTTTTAGACTTTAATTTCTTCAATTTAAACGTAACATGTGATTTATACTACGTGTTTATATGATTTTTCTTTATTAAACGATGTAATTAACAATTAAATAGATAACATGGATGCCACATAAGATAAACGAGTAAAATAGCCCGCGCGATGTTGCGGTGCGGCTTTTTTTTTTGCCACGTTTATGTTTAATCGAAAGTTGTTGATATTTTATTCCGTAAAATTGTTCTTTTTTTGGTGTTTCTTATGTTAATGTTAATTACGGTTTTGTTTAAATGCGTTTTCGTTATGTTTTATTAATTACGGCTTTGTATAAATGTGTTCTGAACATATACAATTAAAAACCCGTGTCGAAACATTCATCGCCAAGTTAACATATAAAACCTGTTATGGCATGCCTGGTGTAGAAGCAATCACCTAAGTCATCATTCAGCTGCGCAACATTGTCTAAGTACTCAAATAAATATTTCATGTTAGAATGTGCAGGTCATTATTTATTAGATGCTAGAATAAGGTATCCTAACAACCCCTGATAAGAACAATTTAAGACTAATTAGCTACTGAAATTAGGTATTAAAACAGCCCCTAATAATCATGATTCAAGGTTAATTAGTTGCTACAATAAGCTATCCAAACAGCCTCTACACCAAGCTACCAGTCAGCAATGCATAAGAGTTCCGGTTACGCAATGTATTGAAAGTATGAATTCATAAAAGAATATATAAACACATGAAATAATAATGAAACATGATACATTAAACAAACTTTAAACATCCATGTCTATACTACATGATATGAAAAACACAAATCAATAAACGTTGTCCTAGCCTCCATTAGTTTAACAGCCCTTGGCGCATGCGTAGTTACCTAAGTTAATTCCTCCATAGCCTTCACGGCTTTGGCCATGAAAAAAAGCATACTGCAAATGGGGAAACAAAAATTAATTCCAGTACAAAAACCACAAAAGCAAATTTTGAATATTTATTTATGAGAGGATCACTTGATTTAATAACACATTATGAGGTGTTGGACCTTTGTAATGTGTATATGTGATACTTTGAGTGAATATGATTAAGTATGCGGAATCTACTTAACCACACTTAGAATGTTTATTGGAAATGGAACTGTGATGCTTGTGTTTATTTAACAAAGAACAATGAAAGTATTTCACCAAACGATTCAATATTATTCAAAATAATACGAGTGATCTTCACTATCACTAGGGTTACAAAGACATTGAATCTTGTGTTTTGTTCTATTGTTTTTCTCTATGTATATCTCTACGCACATCTATATTTAAGTCATATCTAAGATCTTCCTTTTATAGTCCAAGGAAAGATCTTTTACAATCTATATGACTCATCTAATTACTAGCTTATGACTAATCTTCATTTTAGCTAGATGATGACTTATCATGTCAGTCATTAAGATACAACATGTATCTAGGATTACAACTCACTTGGAGTGTTCAATTTGATGACTACAACAAAGATATTTTCTTGTATACGTATCAGTAGAATAAGTCATACTTATCTACACAGCTGTTGAATGAGTCATAGCAGCAGCAGAATCCATCAGCAGAAACACCTTCAGTAGAAACATTCTTCAGCAGAAACACTCTTGTGTTTATCAGCAGGAACGTACTTTGAGCTTTATTATCAGGAACATACTTGATGTATTTCCTTGAGCTTTTATGCTGATTCTTCTGATTATTTAATTCCCAACAATTTACCACATCTGATTTGCATTATTACACGATCTTTTTTAATTAAGAGTATTTGTAACCCGATTTTATCGGCAAAAGGGTCATATAATAATCCTACACTAAATGTAGTATGAAAGGCATAAACCTCTAGTGGTGTCATTATGAAAGTAAAAAATTTCAAACAGTAGGACCACAACTCTATGGAGGTAGTGGGAACAATGGAATCCAACTTAAATGGTATATAACTACACTAAGACGCACGTTGATCCCATTTATACTAAAGTGTTACTTCGAAATTAAATGTAAAACTTCTTTCTACAAAAATTGACATGAACAGATTCAACACAATTGCATAAATTAAGCCAAAGATGTTTATGAATCATTTCAGTCAAAGTATACACAACTTGAAAACACAGACCATTCAAATAATCTAGTAATGTAACACATTTTGTATTTCGATCCCGAAGTTGGAAGTGAATACTTATCTGAGACTTAGGGCAATAGAGCAGTAGTGTTGTGGTCATGACACAGTACTACAATGATTTAAATAAAGTGCGTTTGGTGGCCTATCCTGGACACAAACGGGGATTGTCAGTCCCTAATAGATCTATCCACAATTATTTACGTTCACCCTTCAAGTGATTAAAGTTCATGATCGAGAGACTTTTAGCAATAGCAAACTTAGGCAATAGAAATTAGGTATAGCATGCAGTTGATAAGTCACTTGTAATCATGTTTATAGCAGTTATCTCTCTATGAGATATTTAATGTATAAAATGGTGGGCTATGGTCCCACGGTAATATGTAAATAGTTTAACAAGTACTTGTAAAGTATAAAACAAGTAGTTGAGCATGTATCTCCCTCAAAATATTTATAAACAATTATAAAACCAGTAAAAGTAGGGGCTATAACTCACAGTAATATGTAAAAATTTAAAATACTTGTGAAAGTAAAAGCAGTAGTTGAGCATGTATCTCCCCCAAATCATTTATAAAACAATTATAAAAACGGGGCTAAGAACTCACCTTAAGTGACACTGGAAATGATGAAAAGTAAATTCGGGTGAAATTATGGTAACGGCTTCAGTATAAAACCTGATAATTAAATTTATCTGAGAATCTAACCAAATACTATTTGGTAAATGAATAACGATTAATGAATAACGATTAATCGTTATGATGAGAAGATGATATGCAAATGAAATTCTTATATTTATAATAATATGACAAGATATGTTATTATTTCTAAAGTTTTCCTTTCTTAACCATGATGATAATAATACGTAAAGATAATTAGTTAAAATATCGTTATATATATTATTAACGTAAAGTTAACTAATATATAAATAAAATGTAATGAATATGCATATGACGTGATGGGGTGACGTAAAATAGAAAATAAAATAAGAATGTCAAATATAATATGTTGGTCCTTGTCCTTTTCCAGTTTTTACACTTTTTATCATGATGAGGCAAAAAATGATCCGTTTTTAGGGGGTCATTTAAGCCGGAATTGGAATTTATTTGATCAAATATTGCCCTAAATCGATCCTTTTGTGATTTTAGGTACTTTTGGAGTGAATTCTAGAAAAGGAAGCATTTTGGACGTTTTTGGAGCATAAAAGTGAAGAAAACGGCAAAGTCTTAATTTTCCTTGTTGGGAACAGTACCTGACGGCGTCAAGAGCAATTTTATGACGGCGTCAGGAGCAAAATGGATGACGGCCCTGAGAAAACATGACGGCGTCAAAACATGGCCGTCAAGAGTAAATGTGGTGACGGCCCAGAACAAGATTACACATGATGGCGTCAGATCTGGATCTAGGCAGTCCGAGAATTTTATTGGCGGCGAGATGACGGCGTCAGAACTTTCCTCTTGACGCCGTCACCTCATGAAATCTATATATACTTTTCTAATTTTCATTCATTAAGGGTGGAACTTGTGTGGAGAATTTTAGGGTCGAACTTAATAAACCCTAGCTCGTTTGTAACAGTATTTTCAAGGGTTTTCACCCCTTGAAACCCTTCATGTTCAATTGAGATAAGTATCCTTTCAATTCATTCAATATGTCTATGTGTTGTTTGAATATATCTTACGCTTGTCTTGATTTTAACATGCTAGGCTAGATCTTTTGTATGTTTGCTTAGATGTAATGAAACCTAGATGTTGATTATAGGTTGATTGCTTGTTTATAGTTGTAATGGATGAATGATTTCAATGTTAGGCTTAAGAAAACTGGCAGATCTCCATTGTGTAACTTGCTTGAACGTCTTAAGAAACATGAACCGATGTGTACTAGGTTTTTATGGTTGTATTTAATGCATGAGCGAATTCTAGTGATCCCATGTTAGGAGCTTCTTGCAGGCTCGACATAGGAGTGAAGTAGGAGCTTATAGAATTGGGGAAGTAAGTACGCCACCCCATGATTGATATTAAGGAATATAACCCGTCATCCACGCAACTGTAACAATTAATTAACTTGTAAAAGATATCTAGGGAGTAGTGAAATATAAGTAAACACAATTCTCCCATATATTGTTCACACCACTAGTTTAATTTACATTTCTGTTATTTTATTTTGATTGCATCCTAGTTATTGGGTTAGTTGACTAGCAACTAATTCCGCCCACTCTTCCAAAACCCGAGATTTTACTTGCTTTCAATAAAATATAAAAATACAAAAAGAATCATCCCTCACCTCTAGACCTAGTTTTTAGGCTTCTAATCCTAACGACACTATTCCTGAGTTGAACGATCAATCCCCCGGTACTTGTCACTATACTATACTACAACAATCAGGTACACTGCCTGATGGGGATTGTAAGCTTCTCGAGATCCCTCGAGAGATAAATCCTAGTGTAATTCCCACGCATCATATCCTAACGGCGTTTGCGTTACACCGTTAGTCCTTATTTTATGATAATTCCATTTATAGTCCACCACTTGTCCAAAGTAACATTTTGAGCTTGGAATATAATAATATATTAAATTATACCCTAATGTTTCTGTTTTTACAATTTCATTCTTTGGCAGTTTTAGTCCTTCTAAGTGTCATCGCGTTACATTTTTAGTCCAAATTCACAAAAATTATGAGAAAATTTCTATAAAAATTGCCGAGGCTTATTTTAGTAATAAAAAGCTTATTTCAACAGCTTATATGGTTTAGAGCTTATTTTTAACGAGCCAAATACAAGGCCCAATAATGTTTTAAAATCTATATATCGTGAGACGAGTTGAGCTCATCAAAAATCTCATTTTTCATGTTCTATTTTCATATCAAAAAGTCTCAATAAGCCAACTTATCTTATTTGCTTAGAATTGCTTAATGGGCTTAAAAAGCCCATGTCGTTGTTTGTTGTTTTAAAAACTGCGATTCACTTTGGTGAATATAGAGGGTTGAGACGCAAGTATTTTTACATGTGATCTATACGAAATTGATAGCTTGTTAGGTGGTCTAATAGGTTGCGAAATAATATTGTTGGCTCGTTAAGTTAGATTTCAAAATACTCGATCATTTCTAGGTTGCATGGGACGTGTTTGTATAAGTAAAAAGACTTAGAATATTTCTAAGTGTTTTGCGTGTTATGCATGGGATCGATGTGACTTAGAGACATGTCTCAAAACTGGTTCGTACGTGTGTTTAGGATTTGGATCTTTATGTATTTCGATAAATAGCGTGGTAAAGATATAGATGAAATAAAAATATGCATGTGTTGTTTTTGTAGATTACAAGCAACGAGGTTTAAATGAAAATGATATAACACGATAAAAATCAAAATATAACAAGTCAAGTAAAAATGAAAAAGGAGTACGAGACTTACTACACCAAAGATGGTGGGGTAAAATGAGTTGTAATGACGAGGTAAGGTTATAATGAGAGTATAGCTTATTTGTCGACCCAACCAAGGTTCACGAGCACGTTCTTGTTCTTCCTAAACACCACTCGAAGACCTTGTATCCTTGCCAAAGTAATTCGATCCAGAAAACTAGAGATAAAGACTTAGCATTTTTGAAATCTTGGTTTGTATGTATGTGTCGAGTGCATGCATGCAAAGGTGATCTTATATACTAGCTTTGGAGTGTTTCAGGGAGTAATATTTATGAGACATGATGGAAGAGTGTTGTAGAGTGAATGGTAGGGTGTAAAATGTTTCCTTTGTTTCTAGCTTGTCGACACATGCAAAGTCAAAAGAAAAGGTTAGTTTGTGTTGTTTATTTATTTGGTTATACGTATGGGTTTTTAAGAAAAATGCAAACTAGTATTTGAAAGACTTCAATTTAGATTTTTCAACTAGCCTAGGAACTCTACAATAAGTTTGTGAGAGCATAAAATATGGGAGCTTGTCTTGTGATTCATCCTTAAATGCCGACTCGTATATATTGAGGTAGGGAAAAGCTAGTTTGCTTGGTATTTAATTTGATTCTTTAGTTAAATGTGTTATGTTATATGTTTTGGGTACTGGGTTAGCTAGAAATCAATTTTTAACGGAACCATATGAAATATATGAATGTCATAAAAATTATAAAATTATATTTCTCGCAAGTATCGGGTGAATAAATAATTGTTGTATTGAAATTACGGAAACCGTCTTAATTATAAACTTTTAACGATACGTATACCAAAGAAATTCAAAACGTCGGGTAAATTAATAATATAACTTTTATATCACTGAAATGAGTGTAAAAATATGTTAGGATCATAGTTGGGATTGTCGAATCATTTATTCAAAATAATAGCTCATAGGATAACGTTTCTTAGATAAATAACCGTACGTATACTAAAATAATGCAAACTCACACATGAATGACAAACTTTCTCCGGGAGTGAATAGTGTTTCGTTAATAGTAAAATTTTTGAAAAACATCTCAATATCACTAACCGACTCCAAAAACGATGAATAGTGAAATGATGAATAGTGTTTGATGAATAGTAAATTTGAAAAATGTCCTGAAAATACGGGTTTGTAACGACCAATTTATATAATAAGAAAATTTTCAAATTTTCCTGTAAAAATAATGATTAAAATAATGATATAGATTAATATATAATTAAACGTTGTTAATTATAAGGGAAAATCACGGGATGTGATACTTCACATTCGTTAACTAATTTAAAATATTGGTTATTGCTAATGCTTGTAATTACCCAATGTTGACACCTTAAAAAATGTGACAGCTTTTCTTCATGAAACTGTAATATACCTCCGATGGTATCTATACTAAGGTTTGTTCACAACGAACTCCCAAGCTTTCCACCAAGCTGTTTCCTGATAGTAACATGTTACCTCATAACGATAAGTACAAAAGAAAAAAAATTGTGTGCCATTTGGATCTGTATTTATACTTTTGTGCACCATTGGATCTACCCTGCTTTTCAACCATTCCAGACTTGACCAAAACGACAACTCTGTACAGGTCAGTAGCATTCGCTTTATCCGTCAATTCAGCCTCAATCTCCCCATGAACCGTGCATAATGCTTCAGCTCTCTTCTGTAAGAAACACGTAAAGTTCACAAAGATTAAACGAACATTTGGCAAAAAAAAAAAAAAGATTGAGACAGCAAGCCATATAGATTTTTATTCATCAGTAAAAAAAACGACAACAGAAACACACCTCTTATGTACATCTATATATACATCAGTTTTGTCAAAAATTTCTCAAAAGAGTTTCAAATAAGCAATCTCAAACTCATTATTCTCCAATCTCGAAGTCAGTGGACAATATTCATAATGCTTCACTACAGAAAAGGCTTACCAGGGGAGATACTCGGTCACAATTGAGAATAGGTAGGTGCAAAGTAACCGCTCCATGAGCAGACTAACATTAAGATGGTGCGCACGTTTCATGATTAAAAACCTACATGAAAAGTTAAACACATGCATATTAAGTAATTATTCTACTAAAAAAACAAAGATAAAACAAAATCGAAAGATCAATGTTAAGTTATAAGCAAGAAAATCCAGATTATAAAAGATGAATAACTTCAGTTATTATATAAGAGCACAATAAAGTGGTTTTTAAAAGTTTTGGGCCTTTCGCTTTCATTATTTTGATCACTATGTATCATGCTGCAAATGGTACATCATACACAACCAACTTGAACCACACTACCCGGAACCATACACGACCCAATTCCACAACCACCCTGAACCAGACAGAAAGAGCCAGAACAATACACGACCCAATTCGAACCATACACAAACCAAGCGGAACCTTACACGACCTAAACTCGAACCATGCATAAATCCTACTTGAACCATACACGAATCCGCCCCGGGACCCAAACATGAACTGCAGACTTTGTATGGCAGAACTGAACCAACATCCAAAATCAAACCACAACACCCAAAAAAACACTTGTGTTGATATAAATAAATGACTAAAAACGTTATTCATATCTTTTGATATCTCTATGTTTTGATAATCACAAAACGAAAACCCATCAAACCAAAGATCATGACGTAAACAAGTATTTAATAGTAAATATTCACTTTCATCATCTAATCACTTAAGGTATAAATAAACATAGTGTTTAATGCATTATAAGATCAAAGGGGTATTTAATTAATTACTACAAAGTTTATTTTAATATATAAACTTATTATATATTTTTGAAAAACACTTTTGGTAATAAAGAAAAATGTTTTAATCATACTTAATATATGAATTCAAACTTTTAACCAAAATCAGTTAGTTTTTCACCAAATAAACTTTTAACGAAGAATACATGAGCCAAATCCGAAGAAAGAGTGTAAATAAATCATGGTGCAACAAGGACGAAGAAGATGATGAAAATATGGCTTGTGAGATTATTCAAACAAATGTGAATACAAGTATTGATGGCAAGGACTACATGCTTCTAGATCTAAGCGAAACTACAAATAAACATGGAGCGACATGGACGATGGAATTGATCAACATATAGCATGTGAAGATTGTACAACTACAAATAAGGTACAATCCGAAACCGAACATTTTTTCTATGATCAATTTATATTAGAATTTTCAAAATTAGAAAACAACTTCAAACATCTTTGCAACATTAACTCAAAAATTATTTTTAAAATTGGATCTTCAATTTTCGTTAAAAATAACTTTGAAAAAGAAATAATTTTAGAAGATAAAATGTCTAGACTTGAAAGTAATATTGAAATTGATCTTGAATGTAAAAAATGCCAAGATTACAAACATGAAATTAAAATAGAAAATGAAAAAGCAAAAATGTTAGCCAAATTCGAAAATAGTTCTAAATCTTTAAAATATCTACTTAACACTCAAAAGTCATTTTATGATAAAACCGGTTTAGGATTTACCGCAAATGACCCTTTAACAAATATATCAAAACAAATAAAATTTGTTAAACCTAGTGGAGAAATTTAGAACTAATAGTATTTACATCCATTATTTTTCACTCTAGTCAAGAAAGTCATTGTTTGTTAATTCAAACAAACGTTTGATGAATTATTGTACTTCTCGACAACATCCTCATCATGTGCATTTAAATGCAATGGATGTTCTCAACTAACCATTTCGGACCCATGAGAATCTGGGTACCAAGCTCTTTTTCATGTTTAGGTAGTTAACGAACGAAGAGACTATTAATTTTTGGATTGCTCACCTTGCTCTCTTACATTTGACGACTATTGGTTCATATTACTCTGATTCACATTCTACACACGATTTGCTTATGACGTTGTTGCGCTCATTTATTGTTTCGATGTTTTGTTCTTCACTTTTGGAGTATTGGTTTTATGGTGTGTTCGTTACTACCTCAAGACGAAGGATTCAAGCACAACTATTCTTGATCTACATGACTTGTGATGATTGTTGTGATCGATTAAGTATTTCGGATCAAGCTTCCTTGATCTTTATTGCGTTGGGATTTTACTTTGCTACTTCGACATGCTTTGGGCAAACTTTTAAGATGTCTTCTAACACTCTCATGCCCACTCTTAAAGAAAAGTTGGACCTCAGGTAAGTTTTCTTTTCAAAAACTTGTCAATATCTCAGTATATTAGAGTATGCTATAATTAGTATATTAATATGATTAAATTTATAGATTGCCCTATTCATATACTTTTAATACTAATATGTGTATGCAATGAAATTAGGCTAGTTGACCCTCTTGATCTTGAGTCTATTACCGTTTTTCTGTTTCATCATTTATGATGGAAATCATCTATGATCTATAGCAGAATACTTATTATTTAAGCTTTATAACCTTTCTAGTTGCATTTATAAATGTGTTATAATTAAGACTTGTTAGTATCTTAATACTATGATGAGTTTAGTATACATATATATACATATGTCTATCTTATATCTATAGATGATTTACTTTATCCCTCTCAATTATATTGCTTTTAGATCATTAGAATCTACCTTCACTCTTCCATATCCTTAGTTGCCATTAAAGATGATTATATGTGACAATGGGCTCAAATTGGATCTCTTGAGTATGATGAGTTTCTATTTCAAATCCTTCACGTGTAATTTTTTGCTATCAAAATTAAAATATCATGTTTAAAACCTCTTGCTTTGAATAACAATCTTTCAAATATCTATCTCATCTTCCTTCAAACAACATGTTTAACTATAAGCTACCATAACTTTATTTTAATCAAAATCAAGATTGGAAATTTTTTTCTTTCAAATTGTCAACATGTTATGAAGCAAAACTCACTCCATTTCATTCTAATGCACACTTGAATCTATTTCAAAGCATTGTTGAATAAAACTAAAAACGTTTTATTAAAAAACATATTTGATTATCTCACATGTGTCATACACTTCTATGGAAATGACATTCAAAATTTAATCAAATCATTTCATGAGAATCATGGTTTGCCCATATGGATCTTGTTTGTAACAAGTCTTGAAGTTCATATAATCACATCTTCCTACTTGTTATTTGTAAGCACACATCAATATGTTTGCAATAGCCTACATATTATCATTTTCATATAGTTGCATATTTAACTAGTATGCTTTATTGCTTCCTTGGTTGTCTAACTTAATTGGTCAATTAGTAGATTGCATGAATATTAGAAATTACTTGTCTACTTTACTTATTTTTATAACATTCTCTACACTTTTGAATAGTATACCCTATACTGCCTCAAAGAGTTGAACTTACTTGAATCCAAATTCAAAAACACAGCCTTTCTGAAAATTTTCTGCCAAGAACCCATTTCTGGCATTCTGGGATTCACCAGATGGGCGGCCCCCTTAATCATATAAGGCGGCCCCCTTAATAATTAAGGGGATCGGCCCCTAATTAAGGGGACCGACCATCTGATGGTCGGGGGTACTGTTTTCTTTATCACTTTTTGACCCTTTTCACCCTATACTTCCCAAAATTCACAAACATATTTTGTCCCATACTATCCCTCAAAACTTACCTTCCTAAACCACATTTCTCATACACTATAAATACCCTCTTCCCATCATTAATGCCATCACACCCAAACATGTCATCTCCCAACAACCAAAAACCCAAGATTTCAAGAACCGCAAGGATCTCCGTCAAACCCGTTTAGAGGAGGAAACTTGATTCTTGTCATAGCTCAAGTGATGTTGTTCCAAGTTAACCAACAACTAAACCTCAAACCCACACTAATGACTCATCTCACAACCTATCATCCACTCATGCCCTCATTAATGCTTCTTCTTATGATGAGTGATTGAGCCCAAACGGTCAACCTAAATTGACCAGGTGATGGTCAACAAAGTCAAACAGCCTAGATCAATGCTCCGCGGAATATAGTGTTTCCCCGGGTCGTTATGTCCCGACGAGGTGTGAATGGTAATAAAACGGTTTCGTGATCGGGTGAATTTGGATGAGAAAAGGGTTTGTGTGTGATTAAGATAAGGAATCTACAAAGGAAATAGCTTAAGCAAGCTATATCAATAAGACAAGAAAGTGGGAAAAACCAGAAACGATTAAAACCTAAAAACGCGTACGTTACGTTTAAATAAAACGTAAGCGTACGAAATAAAACGTAAAAACTGAAATCTGAAAACACCCAGGGGGTGAAAATGACTTTTTTACAAACTAAAAGTTAAAAGAAAATTTTTAGAAAAAGAAAATAAATTTTTACACTATTTAATTATTTAATATTAATTAAATACTATTTAACACTTATTATTAATATTTGAATAACTAAAATACAATATAATATTATTTAAGTACTAAAAAGGTGGAAAAATTTCTAAAACTATAAAATAACTAAAAACAAGTTTTAAAAATAAAAATAAGTATTTTTGTCTTTTTGTGGTTTTTGTATTAATTAATTACTAATTAAACATTAATTACCTAATTAAACTATTTTAAATTAAGGAAAATAGCAAATGAACAGTAAAAATTATAAGAAAATTTCTAAAATTATTTTATAACATATAAAAGCTATAAAAAATATAAAAGCTAGGTTTTACTTAATAAAAACTAATTATGCTATTTTAAACTTAATATTAATTAATAATTAATAAAACTAAAATTAATTCTAATAAATACTAAAAGACAAAAAAAAAATCTGAGAAAATTACTATAAATACTTTAATATAATAGGTAATTAATAAAAATATAAAATAGCTAAGTACTTAACAACAATTTAAAAATGAAAATTAAAATTAAATTATATTAAATAGAAACTATCACTTAATATCAATGTTGCAAAAATCGTGAATCGGTAGCCGGGCGGTCGACCACCCTGCAGCCTGTAATCGGTCAAGGCGGTGATTAATCGGTGATTAATCGGTTTGGCATTTCCTGCATGTTTTGGGAATTTCTGGAGAGCAAACTAAAGATCTTAACTGATTCAAGCCTTCTATGTTTTCAAACCTCAATAAAAGGCTTCAATTCTGATTATGAGGCCCATTGTGCGTTATAAGTGAAATAAACGATCCACAAATTAAGTAAAATGCCTAAATTTTTATTTTCTTAAATTTGACCGATTCGGCCGATTTTTGACCGATTCGACCGATTTTTGACCGATTCGGCCGATTTTTGGCCGATTTTTTTCCCAGACCGATTTTTTTAGCCGATTAGCCTAAATCGCCAAGGTCTATGGCCGATTACCTTGGAATCGGCGATTAATCGGCCGTTTTTTCCGATTTTTGCAACATTGCAGTTAATATTAAATTTGTTTTTCTTGGTTTTTCTTTTACAAACTTATTTAATACCTAAAAACTAACAACTTTTGTAAAAACAAGTTTTATGGAGCTTAAAAATAAGCAAAACACAAGCTTATTAATGAGACAGTTGACTTTGGTCAACTGTCAAGGGAAATAAGCTAGAATGGCTTAAGTGGGACCCACAATAGGTAAATTTTGATCCAAATAACTTATGTGAACATGTCTAAGCAGAAAGAAGCCAAAAAGCCCCACAAATTAAGCAATAAGCTACCAAATAAGCACTTAGCTTATTGGAACTAAACTGAAAATGGGACAGCCATGAGGCCTTGATCTAGGTGGGTCCCAGTGGTTCCCAAGTCAAACCAATGGTCAAAATGTGGTGTGTGATAGGAGGGGGGTTGGGAAAAACAAAATTGGTGGCTTGAGGGCCACTGAGGTGATCAGAAACCACCACCAAAGTGGTGGTGGTGAGTTACTGAGCTGTGCAGCAGAGCAGGGCTTACCCTGCTAGTGTGTTTGGGGCAAGGTGGGGCCCAGCAGAAAAATCATAAAAATGTGAGGAAGGTGGGATCTTGAAGGTGAGCTGGTGGACTACAAATATAAACAAATTCCACAATCCAATTCAATACACAAAAATCAAAACAAATATTTCAATTTTGGTAAAAACCTGATAAGCACAATTTGACTTTTGCTAAAAACTTAGAACTTTGACCAAAATGGACTTATGATTGATCCTACATGCTAAATAAGTTATACTGAGCTATAATTTAATTGAATTAGGTAATCTTAACAACTTATGAGCAGGTTTGATTTAGTTACATACTAAAAATCCTAACAGTTAAGAATTAGGATGAGTTTTTTTTGGTGATTTTGACTTTCTGCATTTGGGACTTGAAATTAAGACTTGTTTTAACCTAACATAACCTAATACAGTGAGTTAAGGCCAAATGAACAATAAAGCAACAACAAACTCACTTAGTAAAGGACTAATCCAAATACCCCTTTATACTACTGTTTCACTAAATTTTGATGATTTAAACTTAAAACTTCTAAACTAATGACCAATCCTATTTACTAAACTGAGTTTAAAGCTATTTGGATCATAAGAACATACCTAGAGTAGTAAGAGCTCAATATAACAGTTATGATCAAATGATGGCAGATGAGACTCACAATCTTAACTAAATCTTATTAAGGCAAAGCTTGAACACACTAAAACTAGGGACAACTACAATGAGCTACACTAAGCAAGTTAACTCTAAATAATCAGTAGTGAAGCTGGTATGCAGAAAAAGATAAAAAGAAAATAACTTACTTGCAATAAAGGCAAATATACTGGAATTGAACAAAGGTATGAGATAAGCTCAGGAAAGTTATCAAGGAACTTCCTGGGCTTATCCAGAGGTACTTGGAGCTTGTAGAAGCTTATAACCTCAGCTTCCTATGATTTATTTTCTTATTTATTTTATTTTTAGTATAATTTTTTTCTTTTTGTTTTTATGTTTCCTAATACACTAGATAATACACAAACTTTTAAAAGCTTAATAGAAAGCTGATATGAGCTTAGTGTTGACTTAACAACAACTATTTTCAATAATATAACAAGAATATTAAAATTAAGACTGAAATTGCAAATTTTGATATTCAAACTGAAAACCTTAACTTGATGAGTAAAATGAGTTTAGAAACACTAATCAACACTTATTACAAGGATTCTGAGCAAAAGACTACAACAACTTTGGAAATTAAGCTAAAGCTTGAAAACTAAATTACACTAATCCTAAGCTACATTAACTACTGCCTCTTTCTCTCTTTTTCTTTTCTTTTTATAAGCCCTGGAGGATGTCTTGACTTTCCCACTTCTTTACAGCCATTGGATTGGCCTCAATTGATCTCAACCATTTAAAACCTTTTTTGCGGGAAATTTGGTATGGGCAGTTGGGGAGTTTGGTAAGGGTATTAATTGAGGAGGGTTGGTGTAATAAATGGAGGGGGAAGTATTGGTGAGGGTTTTGTGGAGATAGGAGAGGAGGGGGGAGACATAGAAGCGGGGTTTAGGGGGAAGAAGAAAGGTGAACAGTGTTTTGGGGTGTTTGGTTTGACTGTGTTGACCCGGCTTATATTATAAAGTGGGGAGTGGGCCTGAAATGGTGGTGGGCTTTAAATGGTGGGCTGGGATCAGGTTTTAGCTTTGGGTTGGATTGGGGTGAAATAAACAAAAGGGTCCATTTGGTATTTTGTTAAACACAAGGACTTATATTGTAATTTGCAAAAGTGAGGGGCTGCAATTGTACAAACTCCAAAGTTATTATAAGGGACCATTTATGCATAGCTTAAATATCCAAAACCCATTTTTACAATTTTTGTACTTTTCAAAATTCCCGGGGACCATTTATGTAAAATTCCAAACTACAGGGACCAAAAATGTAAATTTCTCAAACTTTCATCCCAAGTCTAAAATTGATATTTGTGAATTCCCCAAGGACCAAAATTGATTTTTCTTTCAAAATTATCCCACCAGGGACCAAATCTGCCAAAATCTGCAACTCCAGGGACTAAATTGTAATTTTCCAAAACTTTTCCAATTTTTTTTTTCACCAAAGGACAAAATATGACAACTTATAATTGTAAAAGGACCTTTGGTGATAATTTTTCATATTTTGAATATCCAGGGACTAGTTTTGTCATTTTATGAAAGTTGGGGGACTGAAACTGCCAATTTTGCAAACTTTGTACGTTTTTCATTTGTTTTTACTCGTATTGCATCTAAAACATATAAAACACGATTTTGAAATATTTTCAGTATTTTGATGCATTACTGAGTGTTTTTGTATGTTTTGCAGTTCAGATTAGACAAAAAATGATGAGTGTTTGAGCACTCATCAATGAGCATGCTCAATCCCAATCTCTCAATCAATACTTCACATGTTGCTTATTCAACAAAAACACCATCCACTCATGAAGAACCTCTTCCACCCATATCATGTTTTCATGACTACCCAAGCTCAACCATGTCTCCACCACCAAGAGTACCACCACCACATCCTACAACTTCACATGCCATTCCTATGTTGCATGTTCAAACCTTCACCCAAGACAACTATCATGTTCCACCACCATCACCTTCCTCCGAACACTTGAAGTTCGTTGAGGAGCTAAAAGAGGCTCATGAGCTTAGTGCTCTTTTAGCATTACATCTTGCTCAATGCAATATGGATCCACTTCAATCAAGCTCACCATTGATGCGTGGGGATTGCACCAGGCTTTACCTCTCGAGGGATCTCGAGAAGCTTACAACCCCCACCAGGCAGTGTACCTGATCGTTGTAGTATAGTATAGTGACAAGTACCGGGGGATTGATCGTTCAGCTAGGAATAGTGTCGCTAGGATTAGAAAACCTAAATACTAGTTCTAAAGATGAGGGATGATTATTTTTTGTATTTTTATATTTTTTTAGAAAGCAAGTAAAAATCTCGGGTTTGAAGGATTTGGGCGGAATTAGTTGCTAGTCAACTAACCCAATACTAAAGATGCAATCAAAATAAAATACTAGAAATGAAAATAAAACTAAATTAAACTAAGGTTGTGAGCAATAAGTGGAGAAATTGTGTTTACTTAGATTTCACTACTCCCTAGATATCTTTTACACGTTAATTACTTGTTATAGTTGCGTGGATGATGGATTGTATTCCTTAATACCATTCATGGGGTGGCGCACTTAATTCCCCAATCCTATGAGTGCCTACTTCACTCCTATGTCGAGCCGGCTAAGAAGCTCCTAACATGAGATCATTAAAATTTACTCATGCATTAAATACAACCAATAAAACCTAGTGCACGTCAGTTCATGTTTCCTAAGACGTTCAAGCATGTTACCATTTGGAGATCTGCCAGTTTTCTTAAGCCTAACATCGAAATCATTCATCCAATACAACCATAAACAAGTAATCAACATATAATCAACATCTAGGTTTCATCAGATCAAAGCAAACACAAGATAGATCTAGCCTAGCATGGTGGAATTAAGACAAGAACAAGATATAGACAACCAACACATAGACATATTGATTGAATTAGAAGAACACTTATCTCAATTACACATGCAAGGGTTCAAGGGCTGAAAACCCTTGAAGAACCTGTAAAATTTGTAACAAGTTCGGCCTTAGGGTTTCTCCAAAACTTCACCTTTTTTTTTGAATGAAAAATCGAAAACTATATATAGGAAATTGAGGCTGACGGCGTCAAGACCAAATAGGTGACGCCGTTATCTCGCCGCCAAAATAATTCTCGGACTGCCTTGATCTCAATCTGACGCCGTCATGTGTTAGGGTCTTCCAGGCCGTCACGTGTTTTACTCTTGACGCTCTACTTGTGACGCCTTCATGTTTGCACTGGGCCGTCATGCAATTTACTCTTGACGCCGTCAGGGTGTTGCTCTTGACGCCGTTACCTACTGTTCCCAGCAAGGAAAATTAAGACTTTGGTGTTTTCTTCACTTTTATGCTCCAAAAACGTCCGAATTGCTTCCTTTTCCAGATTTCTCTCCCAAAGTACCTAAAATCACAAAAGGAACGATTTAGGGCAATATTTGATCAAATAAATTCAATTCCGGGCTTAAATGACCCCCTAAAAGTGGTTCGTTTTTCGCCTTATCATATACCCTTACACTTGAGATTTGCTTGTCCTCAAGCAAATGCGCTTTTATTCTACTCAAAATACAAGTTAGGGGTCATTTAACACTAATATAAAAGTAATTACAACAAATAATCGTTCCACTAAAGACCAATAGACAAGCACGGAGGTCATACACAAGCACCTCACAAATAATGTTTAGATACTCACATCTCTTGGGTGTAATAAAGTATAAATTACAATATGGAAACGGAATATATCTCTCACTACCTGTCATAACAAAATAGATTACCATAGGCTTGGGAAAGGATCAAACCTCCACCACATGGCGTAAGCACCTAGGATAAACTATCAAAGATGTCTTTTAAAGGGTTGTAACGTTAGGTGTAGGGATATGAAATACACGGTTTTGTTGGATAAAGGCAGTCTTTACTGGTGGCGAGTTAACAATCTTGGTTAATTACATGTACAATATGGCGTTGCTAAGCCAAGACTAGACTCGACTTAAGCTGATAAATGAAAAATAACAAAAACATAAAATGAACATAGAATGAAACAGGATGGTAGTCCGTATGTTTTTTCTCTTTTTTTATTTTTTTATTTTTTTATTATTATTATTTTTTTTTTTGCATACACTCTTACCCTACCATCCAAAATAATACATCATAGGGAATGTAAATTCCCCTTACACTTGAATTTTTATATACTTTACAATAAACTATTCTAATGACTCGAATTAAGAAAATCAAAACACTTGGAGCACTTTTAAGATTAACGCACATATGGGGGTAATAAATGATATTCTTCCCCATTACTCCATAAAATAAGTACTTTACCCATGAGTCTCAATCGTCCCAAAACAATATGTACAAGGATATGACAAGACTTAGCAACCATATAATCAATTAGATAGTTAACTTAGGGTTTAACAAATAACAATAATGCACTAAAAATGAGCGCATACACGGAAGGCTAAGGCGATTTGGGTGTACATTTAAGTGGGGTGTAACAAATTCTTCCTTTAAGTAAAATGCTTAAAGTTAGAAACGAAAAGATAGGCTCGGAGGGGTGTACTAGGGGTTTCGTGTACTAAAAATGAGTACAACGCTAAGGTGTAGGAAAAATTAGTTGACTTAACTAGCCAAGTAATATGACTTAAATGGTCAAGTAATTATGATACGGGTTTAACACAAGGGTGATCCTAATGCCTCTTATCATGTAGTAAATCCTACTACACGAATGTAGTCTCACTAGCAGTCTCGGGATGCATCACTAACGCAAGTTCTAGAATATAAATGCTACCGGTACACTCATAAGCACTAACAGTAAATGTTTTTCCTATCAAATCTAAAGGCGAACCTCACATATTTGGGTGGAAAATTTTTCTGAATATACGGTTATGTGCTAGTCATACAATCTCCTATCCATGAGACGCTTGTTATGGCTAAAGTTTCACTCCTAAATGTTGTAAAAAATTTTAAATTTGGCGCTAAAATTGAACTAACAAGTATTTCTCATAGTTTTATTACACATCTACTATTAAACAAACAAACTCAAGCGAAAGTGTATATGTAAGGTATCATCGTTTTACCCTCCCCTTACACTTAAGATGAACATTGTCCCCAATGTTCAAGTAAAGAATGTAAAAGTGAAAAAGTAAAAAGAATGAAATCAAATACTCCCCTGATTCGCTCGGTATGGATAATAAGGTGGCCATGTTAGATCTTCCTCCAAGAAAATGAACAATCAAAGCTTCCCTTCCAGAATATAAATCATCTTCTTGTCATACATAACCTGTAAATCCTGAGAAAACAAACAAAGTAACCTCGCATAAAATCGGCGGCAATCTATATAAGTTACTAAATCCTAGAAAACAAAATAAGATATAATGCTTGTGGAATGAAGTTTGCAGATTTCCTGGAGATTATAAAACTTAATAATTCACAAAAACTTTAAGACTCCATTAGAAAAACAAAACTGGTAAAATTTCCAGATTTTTACACGTGAAGCCGTCAAGAGTAATCTCGTGACGCCGTCAGAAGTTACCTGCAGAAATTCTTATGTTAAGTTTCCGGAAAATTTCTGGAAAAACTTGGTTCTACTTCCTGGAAAATCCTGCAAAACTTCATTATGACTCAATACAAGCATTTGACTCTAACAAATACGAATATACATGTTCACTTAATATTGTGGAGAATCATGATCGGTTTGTTTCTTAAAAACATATTTGGGGTTTCCCCTTACACTTATCTTTTGCAAAAATACTTTTAGGTGGAGTTAAGACTAGGTTAAAACAACAAAGTAAAGTATTTATACTATTTAGTTTGAAACATGATCTACCAACAATAAAAATAAAACATGCACACGGAAGCAAATAACAAACAAACAAAATAAAATCACACAAAACATGGGTTGCCTCCCAAGAAGCGCTTTTCTTTATTTATGAGTCTTGTAGCTAGACTCAAGGTCATGGGTTACTACGTGACCTCATTATTGGTTTCATTCTCCGATTGTAAATATTCTTTGTAGAAACCAATCACCTTTTTCCCAATCGCCCCCATAATCCTTTGGGCAAATTCCTTATCGACTTTATACCTTGGTTCTAGAGCCAAGCAATCTTTGTAGAAAAGACTCCTCTTTTCCCATACATAATCCATGCCCTTTTTCTTATCTTCTTCATTGATGTCCTCAAAAGCACCAACGTTATCCTTATCAAATCGGGATATAAAGCGAAACTCTTTCATTCTATTAGGCATCCTATAAGTGATCCTATCGGTGTTACTTGCGAATCGGATTGTCCCTTCTATCTCATCATATTCTAACTTGGACTCCTCAACAAACGGTTTACCAAACACGACATTGGACAATCGACAATCAATAACATTAGCAAGATCTTCCACAATCATAAAGTAGGTGATAAAAGTGAAATTCCCAACAAAGACATGTAAACCTTTAACTCTCCCGACAAAGTTACAAACTCCACCGGGGTATTTGGGATCTTTTCTAGGTTCAAGTCTTGTTTTCACTATATCATTATAAACATTTGAGGACATAATGTTGATTGGGGATTTAAAGTCAATGTAAGCATTGTTAACGTGTCTATACCCAATCATACATGGTATCTTAGCATTCTTAGGATTCCCTCTCTTTATCTTAGGTTCGATTATAGTGAAAGGAGATCGCGGGTTATCAATAAGATTATTATAATATGCAATCTCCTCCTTAGTGGGGTATAGATTAAAATAATCATTTAGCTTTGGATCTATTTCCCCCTTTTCAAGTTCCTCAACTACATTCACAAAATCATTAGGCCCTAGGTCCTCATTTGAATACAAGGCGGTCGCTAGGTCACTAAATGCCTGGTCGAGCTCAACCTTAATCAACCTATTAAGCTCCCTAAGTTCCCTAATCTCACTCTCAATTTGTTCTCGTAACACAACCACTTCACTAGGGGAAAGGGGTGGATTCGCATTTTCCATATTGGTTAACGGAATAGTCAATGAATTTTAATTTACTAACAAAGGCACAAAGAAAAAGATAGACTAAAGGAAACCTATAAATAAAAATAAAACCTTACTAGAAAGGAATCTAGCAAGTAGACCTAATAAAAAGAAGTTCTAACCTAGACAATAACTATTCCCCGGGCTGCGGCGCCAAAAACTTGATGCGTGGGGATTGCACCAGGCTTTACCTCTCGAGGGATCTCGAGAAGCTTACAACCCCCACCAGGCAGTGTACCTGATCGTTGTAGTATAGTATAGTGACAAGTACCGGGGGATTGATCGTTCAGCTAGGAATAGTGTCGCTAGGATTAGAAAACCTAAATACTAGTTCTAAAGATGAGGGATGATTATTTTTTGTATTTTTATATTTTTTTAGAAAGCAAGTAAAAATATCGGGTTTGAAGGATTTGGGCGGAATTAGATGCTAGTCAACTAACCCAATACTAAAGATGCAATCAAAATAAAATACTAGAAATGAAAATAAAACTAAATTAAACTATGGTTGTGAGCAATAAGTGGAGAAATTGTGTTTAGTTAGATTTCACTACTCCCTAGATATCTTTTACACGTTAATTACTTGTTATAGTTGCGTGGATAACGGATTGTATTCCTTAATACCATTCATGGGGTGGCGCACTTAATTCCCCAGTCCTATGAGTGCCTACTTCACTCCTATGTCGAGTCGGCTAAGAAGCTCCTAACATGGGATCATTAGAATTTACTCATGCATTAAATACAACCAATAAAACCTAGTGCACGTCAGTTCGTATTTCCTAAGACGTTCAAGCATGTTACCATTTGGAGATCTGCCAGTTTTCTTAAGCCTAACATCGAAATCATTCATCCAATACAACCATAAACAAGTAATCAACACATAATCAACTTCTAGGTTTCATTAGATCTAAGCAAACACAAGATAGATCTAGCCTAGCATGGTGGAATTAAGACAAGAACAAGATATAGACAACCAACACATAGACATATTGATTGAATTAGAAGAACACTTATCTCAATTACACATGCAAGGTTTCAAGGGCTGAAAACCCTTTAAGAACCTGTAAAATTCGTAACAAGTTCGGCCTTAGGGTTTCTTCAAAACTTCTCCTTTTTTTTTTAATGAAAATTAGAAAACTATATATAGGAAATTGAGGCTGACAGCGTCAAGACCAAATAGGTGACGCCGTCATCTCGCCGCCAAAATAATTCTCGGACTGCCTTGATCTCAATCTGACGCCGTCATGTGTTAGGGTCTTCCAGGCCGTCACGTGTTTTACTCTTGACGCTCTACTTGTGACGCCTTCATGTTTGCACTGGGCCGTCATGCAATTTACTCTTGACGCCGTCAGGGTGTTGTTCTTGACGCCGTCACATACTGTTCCCAGCAAGGAAAATTAAGACTTTGGCGTTTTCTTCACTTTTATGCTTCAAAAACGTCCGAATTGCTTCCTTTTCCAGATTTCTCTCCCAAAGTACCTAAAATCACAAAAGGAACGATTTAGGGTAATATTTGATCAAATAAATTCAATTCCGGGCTTAAATGACCCCCTAAAAGTGGTTCATTTTTCGCCTCATCAACCATCATCACTACACAACATTAACCAAATTGAGAAGCATGTTAACAATTGCCCTTGTTGCATCTTCCTCCAACAACAAACCATTGCATTGAATGAGCACTTTACTTGGATTGACTATCTACTAAAAAAACAAAGATAAAACAAAATTGAAAGATTAATGTTAAGTTATAAGCAAGAAAATCCAGATTATAAAAGATGAATAACTTCAGTTATTATATAAGAGCACAATAAAGTGGTTTTTAAAAGTTTTGGGCCTTTCGCTTTCATTATTTTGATCACTATGTATCATGCTGCAAATGGTACATCATACACAACCAACTTGAACCACACTACCCGGAACCATACACGACCCAATTCCACAACCACCCTGAACCATACAGAAAGAGCCAGAACAATACACGACCCAATTCGAACCATACTCAAACCAAGCAGAACCTTACACGACCTAAACTCGAACCATGCATAAATCCTACTTGAACCATACACGAATCCGCCCCGGGACCCAAACATGAACCGCAGACTTTGTATGGCAGAACTGAACCAACATCCAAAATCAAACCACAACACCCAAAAAAACACTTGTGTTGATATAAATAAATGACTAAAAACGTTATTCATATCTTTCGATATCTCTATGTTTTGATAATCACAAAACGAAAACCCATCAAACCAAAGATCATGACGTAAACAAGTATTTAGTAGTAAATATTCACTTTCACTATATAATCACTTAAGGTATGAATAAACGTAGTGTTTAATGCATCATAAGATCAAAGGGGTATTTAATTAATTACTACAAATATTATTTTAATATATAAACTTATTATATATTTTTGAAAAACACTTTTGGTAATAAAGAAAAATGTTTTAATCATACTTAATATATGAATTCAAACTTTTAACCAAAATCAGTTAGTTTTTCATCAAATAAACTTTCCCCACTAAAAAACAAAATTTCTGGACGTTACAGCTGGGCGGCCCCCTTAATTATAAGGGGCGGTCCCCTTAATTTTAAGGGGACCGACCATGATTTAAGGGGACCGGCACGCTCAAGTTGTCAGAAATTATTGCCTATAAATACCACCTTAAATCTGGAATTTTTCCCCATCTTTTTGCACAAAAACTTTCTGATTCAAACCTCCATTTCCATCTTAAAAATCCTTTGATCATATAATTCATAAGCCTTTGTTTCCAAGTGATCCAAAGCCTCATCCACTCAAGTACAAAGAGAAGAATACTTCTATTTATCAAGACTAGAATTATTGCAACTTAGTATCATCTTACTATCTAAGTTGTTTGATCATTTCATCTTGTATATCATTCGTTCTTTGGTGAATATAGTGTATACATTGGTTAGCTAGATTTAGATATAGGATCTAGATTTATTGAAGGTGTGAAGTGGTACTAGAAGTGAAGAAGTAGAGGTGCATAGGATTAGCGGTAGAAGAAATAAGAAGTGGTAGTATATTGAAGTAGAGATTAGTTGTGAAGACAAAGAAGTTGAAGCCTTGAAGTTGAAAAGACCTTGAAGCCTAGAAGTTGTGAAGAAGTATATATCTTAGAGTAGTGGATAGAACTAAGTAGTGAAGGTGTGAAGAAACAAGTGGCGTGAAGAAGAAGAGTTAGGAAGTAGAAAGGTGTGAAGAAGAATTGGTGTGAAGTAGATTGGTGTGAAGAAGTTGTGTAGAAGTTGTGATTGAGTTGTGACGAAGTTGTG
>CM060707.1:136472968-136547968 GCA_030686995.1 Artemisia argyi
CAAATTATCTAAAGATGCAATCAAAATAAAATAACAAAAATGAAAATAAAACTATTAAACTAATGTGGTGGAAACAATAATGAGGAAAGATGTGTTTACTTAGATTTCATTACTCCGTAGATATCTTTTACAGGTTGATTAGCTCGTTACAATTGCATAGATGACGGGTCATATTCGTTAATACTAGTCGTAGGGCCGTGTACAATATTCCCCAACTCTATAGGATCCTACTTCACTCCTATGTCGAGCCATTAGAAGCTCATAACATGGGATCATTAGAATTCTCATACGCATTAAATACAACCAAAAATCGTAGTACACCTCCGATCATGTTTCTTAAGACGTTCAAGCAAGTTACCAATGGAAGTCTGCCAGTTTTCTTAAGCCTAACATCGAATACAATCATTCGTAACAATTATAAACAAACAATCAACCCATAATCAACATCTAGGTTTCACTACATCTAAGCAAACACAATAAAGATCTAGCCTAGCATGTTAAATAGAATACGAGCGTAAGATATAATCAAACAACACATAGACATATTGAATGATTTGAAGGGATACTTATCTTTAATTGAACATGAAAGAATCAAGGGGTTGAAACCCTTGAAAAGCTAATAAAATTCGGCCTAGGGTTTATTCCCTCAAAGTTGCACACTAATGAATGAAATTTGGAAAACTATATATAAATTATACATTGTGACGGCGTCATGTGTTAGCCTATGACGCCGTCAACTCGCCGCCATGATAAAAATCGTATTGCCTAGATCCATTTGTGACGCCGTCATGTGTAGTTGTGCTCTGGGCCTTCACTAGTAATTGGACCCTGACGGCCTTGGTGATGCCGTCATGTCCTAAGCATAAAAACTCTCTGGATCGTCACGTGTATTTTTCACTTCCACCTCTTTTGTAACTCTTGACGCCGTCATGTGGAGAGTCTTGACGCCGTCAGGTAGTGTTCCCAGTAAGGAAAATTGAGACTTTGCCGTTTTCTTCACTTTTATGCTCCAAAAATGTCCAAAATGCTTCCTTTTCCAGATTTCTCTCCAAAAGTACCTAAAATGACAAAAGAAACGATATAGGCAATAATTGATCAAATAATCTCGAATTCGGGCTTAAATGACCCCTTAAAAGTGGCACACTTTTCGCCTTATCAAATACCCTTACACTTGAGATTTGCTTGTCCTCAAGCAAATGCGCTTTTATTCTAATCAAAATACAAGTTAGGGGTCATTTAACACTAATATAAAAGTAATTACAACAAATAATCGTTCCACTAAAAACCAAAGACAAGCACAGAGGTCATACACTAGCACCTGACAAATAATGTTTAGATACTCACATCTCTCATGTGTAATAAAGTATATATCACAATATGGAAATGGAAAACATCTCTCACTACCTGTCATAGCAAATAGATTACCATAGGCTAGGTAAAAGATCAAACCTCCACCACTTGGCGTAAGCACCTAGGATAAACTATCAAAGATGTCTTTTAAAGGGTTATAACGTTAGGTGTAGGGATATGGAAAACACGATTTTGTTGGACAAAGGCAATATTTACTGGTGGCGAGTTAATCATCTTGGTTAATTACATGTACAATATGGCGTTGCTAAGCCAAGACTCGACTCGACCTAAGCTAATAAATAAAAAATAACAAAAACATAAAATGAAACGGGATGGTAGTCCGTATGTTTTTCTCTTCTTTTTCTATATATTTTTTTTTTCTTGATTTTTTTTTTTTTTTTTTTTTTTTTTTTTTTTTTTTTGTACACTCTTACTCTACAATCCAAAATAATAGATCATAGGGAATGTACATTCCCCTTACACTTAAATTTTTACATACTTTACAATAAACTAATCTAATGACTCGAATCAAGATAATCAAAACACTTGGAGTACTTTTTAAGATTAACGCACATATGGGGGTAATATATGATGTTCTTCCCCATTACTCCATAACACAAGTACTTTACCCATGAGTCCCAATCGTCCCAAAATAATATGTACAAGATATAACTCGACTTAGCAACCATGTAATCAATTAGATAATTAACTAAGGGTTTAAACAGATAACAATAATGCACTAAAGATAAGTGCATACACGAAAGGCTAAGGCGATTTGGTTGCACATTTGGGTGGGTTGTAACAAATTCTTCCTTTAAGTAAAATGCTTAAAGTTAGAAACGAAAAGATAGGATCAGAGGGGTGTACTAGGGGTTTCGTGTACTAAAAATGAGTACAACGTAAAGGTGTGGGAAAAATTAATTGACTTTACTAGTCAAATAATATGACTTAAATGGTCAAGTAATTATGATACGGGTTTAACACAAGGGTGATCTAAATGCCTCTTATCATGTAGTAAATCCTACTACACGAATGTAGTCTCACTAGCGGTCTCGGGATGCATCACTAACGCAAGTTCTAGAATCTAAATGCTACCGGTACACTCATAAGCACTAATAATGAATGCTTTTCCTATCAAATCTAAAGGCGAACCTCACATATTTGGGTGGAAAATTTTTCTGAATGGTACGGTTTTGTGCTAGTCATATAACTCCTATTCATGAGACGCTTTCTAAGGCTAAAGTTTCACTCCTAAATGTTGTAAAAAAAATTTAATTTGGCGCTAAAATTACACTAACAAGTATTTCTCTTAGTTTTATTACACACCTACCATCAAACAAACAAACTCAAGTGCAATTGTATCCTATAAGGTATCATTATTTACCCTCCTCTTACACTTATGATGAACATTGTCCCCAATGTTCAATTAAAGGATGTAAAAGTAAAACAGGTAAAACAATGAAAAAAAATACTCCCCTGATTCATTCGGTGTGGATAGTGTGTTAACAAGGTTAGATCTTTCTCCAAGAAAATGAACGTTCAAAGCTTCCCTTCCAGAAATATAAATCATCTTCTTGTCATATATAACCTATTAAACCTGAGAAAACAAACAAGGCAACCTCGCGTGAAATCGGCGGCAATCTATATATACTAACAAATCCTAGAAAACAATTTAAGATATAATGCTTGTGGAATGAATGTTTGCAGATTTCCTGGAGTTTTTAAAACTAAAGAATTAACAAAAACTTTAAAACTCCGTTAGAAAAACAAAACTCGCAAAATTTCCAGAATTTTACACATGACGCCGTCATGAGTTAACTCCTGACGCCGTCAGAAGTGACCTGCAGAAATCTTTATGTTAAGTTTTCGGAAAATTTTTGGAAAAACTTATGTCCTACTTCCTGGAAAATCCTGCAAAACATCATTATGACTCGATACAAGCATTTGACTAACAATTACTAATATAAATGTTCATTTAATATTGTGGCGAATCATGATTATTTTCGTTCTTATAAACAAATTTGGGGTTTTCCCTTACACTTAGCTTTTGCAAAATACCTTTTATTTGAAGTTAAGACGAAGTTAAACAACAAAATAAAGCATTTTCACAATTTAGTTTGAAACATGATCTACCAACAATAAAAATAAAGCATGCATACGAAAACAAATAAAATCAAATAAACAAACAATGAAACAAATAAAGCTTGGGTTGCCTCCCAATAAGCGCTTGTTTTTGTTCGAGTCACGAGCCTGACTCTACCCTTATTTAACGAAAATAGGGGAGGTTTTCCCTACACTTAGGATTAAGTGCGGGTGGAAGTAGCGATACAAACCCTTAGGGTGGATATATGCCACGTGAGGTGAAGGGGGTGAGTGAATGGGGAAAGAGTCTACCACCTTCATTGTTAGGTTACCCGAATCCTTTGGTTTGATGGGTGGATTTGAAGTTAGAAGAGTTTTATGACAAAGATTTGAGCTCTTGCCATTTTCATAGATAGTATGATCTAACGGTTCTTCATCCATTCCGGTTCCCATCTTTTTTATTTAAACTTCATCTTCATCTTCGTACTCAAACTTGCTTTCGTCAAAGAAGTGGAGTGTTGGCATTTTGAAGTTGGAATGTTGGAAAGAGGTTTTATGAGTAATGGGTTTGGTTTGAGAAATCATCGAGACCCTATGCATCAAGGTTGGTTTGAGTGATTTAGAGGTTACGGTATAGGCGTGAGAGTTCTCTTTCTCAAAAGGAAGCTTGTGAGAATAGAAGTTATTTTGGGTTGAACTCACAAAGAGGGTGTTTCATTGTGCCCATCGCTGCTTGTTTCATTAGGGATTGGGAGTTCAAAAATCTTTTCGATCTTCTTGGGTATAGCTTCTTCCCTAATTTTCTCCTTAATCCTTGATATAAACTTATCAGCCAAGTCCATGAAAACACTTCGGGTGTTTTCCATGCGGGCTTCTAATTGTTGGATTTGCCTCTCTTGGTTGTTTACAAAAGTCAGCATTATCCCTTCGAATTCCTCTTGTCGTGAATATTCAGGAAACATATATTTACTGTCTGCATTCACATATCCAAAGGGATTAGCCATGGGCATCTCAGCTCTCATCAATTCCGCAAGCTGCCTTTCGATGTTCTCAAATAATTGTTCTTGGGTTGCATTCATGTAATCTAAACTTCCTTCCTCCAAGAACATTGGATCCTCCCATTCTTCTTCTTCGTATTGTGCTAAGTCCTTAATGACCTCCTAGCACTTATCGACATTGAGCTTGCTCAGTCTACCATTGACAGCATGATCTATAGCTTTTCTAGTTTGGTGATTAACTCCATCATAAAAGATTTGGATTTGAAACCAAAGATCGAGGCCATGATGGGGGACTTTGTGGAGTAGTTCCTAGAAATGAGTACATGCTTCATAAAGAGTTTCACCTTGACGTTGTTGGGACATCAAGATGTCATTCCTTAGCTTGGTAGTTTTCCCCGGTTGGAAAAATTTAGCAAGGAAACGAGTGGTGAGATCATCCCATGAGGTGATGGATCCCGCGGGTAAACGTTCAAGCCATTGACTAACTTGATTACGTAGAGAGAATTGGAATAGACGCAATCGGGTAGTATCTCTAGTAGCACCGTTAAGGTCAATGGCATCTACGATTTTAAGAAAGTCCTTAAGGTGTTGAATTGGATCTTCGGACATATGTCCGTGGAATGCACATCCATTTTGCACCAACCGGATGGTGTCGGGTCGCAAGTGGGCTACAATGGCTTCTTTGGGAAGCTCAATGGCATTTTGGTAACCTTTGTGGCTTGGTTGGGAGTACTCTCCTAGGGTGCTGGCTCTAGGAGGTTGGTTTGGTTGTTGTGGGTTTGGTTGTGGTGGGATGATGGGATCTAAGAGGTTACCACCTTCCATGATGTCGGATGGTAAAAGTTACGAACAAAGACACGAAGAAATGAGATAGACTAAAGAAAACCTAAAAAAAATAAAAATAAAATCTTACTAGAAAGGAATCTAGCAAGTAGAACTAATAAAAAGAAATCCTAACCTAGACAATAACTATTCCCCGGGCTGCGGCGCCAAAAACTTGATACGTGGGGATCGCACCCTCGCAACAGGTTTTACCTCTCAAGGGATCTCAAGAAGCTTACAACCTCCACCAGGCAGTGTACCTGATCGTTGTAGTATAGTGATGACGTATAGTCTATATTTGGGCCACGAGCCCAAATGATAAACATTACTAAGGTCCAAACCTACCATGAGTGGGCTATTATAACTTGGGCCGCATTGTTAACGGGATTGGGCTCACGTAGACCCAAGCCCAACCAAACTATTTATGGTCTAGATAAGGATCTTCTATCTATAGATAAAGATCCTTGGACCGGATAAGCACCATGTGTGCGAAACGTAAGGAGCACGAAACCTACAAGGATTCTGCGCCTATATAAGGAATGACATAATTCTCATTAAAGGTACGATTCGCAAACCCTAAAACTCTTTACGAGAACCCTAAAACTGATTACTTACTCTCACGCCGGAGGATAATCGTGGGAGACAATCCCACGATAAGCCTAACGGTGTTTGTTTATTTTCTTAGTGCGCAGGTTCCAAGCATTAAGAGCGAATTGGTACGAGAGCGAGAGCCCAAACTAGGAACGCCCAACTTTTGTATCAACAAGTGGCATCATCCGTGGGACCCACACTAAGAACAAGAATAACGAAGAATAAAAACTCAAGCGAGCGGACTCCGCAGTTGGAAAAAACACGTGACCCCCAGAGGAAGAACCAACAAGATTCGACCTCTAGGCAGGCTTCTGGGACAACCAGTGCGTCTGGTCACTAAGAGACGGGAACAACCCTACCTCTTCCAGCGGTAGAATTGCCTATAAGGACTACCCAAGCCACCACAGTAGTCCCAAGCGTTGAAGAACTCCAGCGCACCCTCTTCAATACTCCCCAAACGGCACCTATAGTGGACAACACTGTGCCGCCTGGCGCACCTAACCGAGATAGGGTGCCCAATAAAGAGGTAGATATTCTTGCAGCGAATGAGGACGCACCTGACCTAACGTTGAGTAACTTTGTGTCCCAAAATTACGAAACTCTAACCGCCCTCATGCAAGAAGAAGCGAGGAGAAGGTCAAGTACGAGCTTGCAAGCCCGACTCAACTTTGGTCCTGAACGCGAAGTATCACCACCGCGCCACCTACGAGGAAGACGCGAAAATAATGAAAGACGTACCACTATCCATGATAGGCTGGGTACGACATCTAACTCACAATATTCAGAGGAATATGAAGACGGCGAGAGGTGCACCAATGTCCATTCCAGACTTGGTAGTCGAAGGATACAAGACAGACTAGGACCTCAACATTCGCCAAGCGAAGGTTCCTCCAGGTCTGAGAGCAAAAGAATTCACGACAGATTAGGGAGGAGAATTTCCCCAAGCGAAAGCCCCTCAAGCTCTTCCTCTGAAGGAAGCCGGCGCAAGCTCCGCAGATGAGATTACTCTTCCTCCAACGACTCTTCGGATAACGAGGATAAGGAAACAGGGCACTGGAAGTCTAGAGGAAGACGTCGCGAAGAAGAAGACGAAGACATGTCTCTTCCGTGGCGTCGCAAGAAAGTGGATGCATTTACACGATGCATCAGTGATTACTCCGATCACAAGAGAAGGCGCATGCCCAATAATGTTAAAACATATGATGGAACAGGTGATCCGGATGACCACCTAAGAATTTTCGAATCAGCTGCTACTATCGAAAATTAGCCACAACCTGTGTGGTGCCATATGTTTAACTCTACCTTAGTAGGGAATGCGCGCACGTGGTTTAGTAAGCTTCCACGAAGGAGCATCGACAGGTTTGAAGAATTGCGAAAAGCATTCCGTTTAAACTTCACCCAAAGAAAGAAGTGTGCTAAAAACCCTATTGAACTAGCCAGAGTAAAACAGCGCCAAGGGGAATCAACCAGCGCTTATATGGAACACTTTAAAGATGAGTGTATACACGTCAAAGCGTGTCCTGAAGTCCTAAAAATTTCAGGGTTCATGAATGGGATTAATAACCCAGAACTCATTCGGAAGCTAAACGACAAGGTTCCCCAACCCTTAGATGAGCTAATGAAGAGCACAAGATCCTTCATACAAGGAGAAGCAGCCGCTGCGGACAGTAAAAAAGCCTACTCAAATTATAGGCAACAGGAACAGCCTAGGAGACAATCCAATGATCAGAGCAGCAACCGCAGCAAGAATTATCGCAGTAATGACAAGTATACCCCTCTCACAAAAACTCCGAGGGAAATATTTGTAACAGAAGGTGCAAACTTCCCAAAACCTCCACCAATGCGTACCGCAGAGGACAAGCGCATAGGGAATGGATACTGCGAATATCATGGCCAAAAGGGCCATACAACCAACGAATGTGTCCAGCTACGACAACTAATTGAAAAATTAGTACAGGAAGGAAGAATGGATCACCTCATAAAAAATATTAAAGAAAGGAAGGACAAGCAAAAGAATGGAGTCAAGAAAGAACCTCCCAAAGATAAAGCGGACATCATCTATATGATACAGTCATGGCAACGCAAGATAAAACAAAAAGTCAGTCAAAGGTTCTCTCCAGAAAAGGAGATATTCTTCCCCACTCTAGCTGCGGACAACGCAGTAGTAGAGCCACTAACTATTGAGATACATACTGGGGGACACAAGATTCGCCGCATGTATATTGATGGAGGGGCATCCGCAGATATCCTATATGAGCATTGCTTCAAAAGGCTGCGACCTGAGATACAAAGTCAATTGATACCAGCCGCAACATCGCTGACTGGGTTCACAGGAGACAAGATATGGCCTATGGGGCAATTACGCTTACTTGTAGTTGTGGGCGATGAACAACACTCAACAGCAACGTGGATAAATTTCATGGTAATCAAGTCTCCTTCACCATACAACGACATCATTGGGAGACCTGGAATATCATCCATGCGCGCTGTACCATCCACAGCACATGAGATGCTCAAATTTCCAGTAGAAGGAGGAATTGTCACCTTCTACAACACCACAATACCACCCAAAGAATGCAACGTAGTAACCAGTGAGGTGGAGAATGTTCCAGAACAGCGCGTAGAAAAAACACCAAACTTAAAGGTCGCTATTCATCCCGATTACCCAGATCAACAAATATCGATTGGAGGATCTTTATCTGACAAAGGTAAAGCAGCTGTGTGTGCACTCTTGCAAAAGAACCTGAATATCTTTGCGTGGGAACCAAAGCACATGACCGGAGTGCCACGCTCTATCACGGAGCACAAGCTACAAATCCGACAAGGATATCCCCCAATACGACAGAAGAAGCGCGGCCAGGCACCAGATCGCGCAAAAGCTATCCTGGAAGAAGTGCGTAAACTTATCGACGCAGGCATTATGCGCGAAGTATACTATCACGACTGGCTATCTAACCCAGTGATGGTAAAAAAGAGTGATGGCAGTTGGAGAATGTGCGTAGACTTCACAGACCTCAACAAAGCATGCCCACAGGACTGCTATCCACTGCCAGAGATAGACTGGAAAGTAGAATCCCTGTGCGGATATCCTTTTAAGTGCTTCCTAGACGCATATAAAGGGTACCATCAAATCTAGATGGCAGTGGAAGATGAAGAAAAAACAGCTTTCCACACAAGTCAAGGGGTCTATTGCTACACGAAAATGCCTTTTGGCCTAAAAAACGCAGGCGCAACATACCAGCGATTGGTGGACATGGCTTTCGAAAAACAAGTAGGTCGAAACTTGGAAGTCTACGTTGAAGACCTTGTCATCAAAAGCCACACAGAGGAGGAATTGGTGCGCGACATTGAGGAAACGTTCAAAACATTGGAAAAATAAACATGAAGTTAAACCCCAAGAAGTGCACCTTTGGTGCGACAGAAGGCATGTTCCTGGGATACTTAATAGAACCCGATGGTATCAAGCCTTGCCCAGAAAAAACAAAAGCCGTTATTGATCTCCCCTCACCGCGCACACTGAAAGAAGTCCAGTCATTAAACGGTAAGCTAGCTGGGCTAAACCGTTTCTTATCTAAGTCAGCAGACAAATCACTCCCTCTCTTTAAAACACTCACGAAGTGCACCAAAAAGGGAGACTTTCGCTGGACTGAGGAAGCAGATGAAGCCTTCCAACAGCTAAAACAGCATCTGGCATCACTCCCCAAACTTGTCGCACCACGACTAGGGGAAGAGTTAATCATGTACTTATCTGCAACCCACAGAGCAGTTAGCGCAGTACTATTGACAGATAGGAACTCCGTCCAGACACCCATATACTTTGTAAGCAAAGCATTGAAGAAGACAGAGACTAACTACATTGCCATGGAAAAGCTGGTCTTAGCCCTGGTATTCGCAGCTAAAAGATTGCGCATATACTTTCAAGCGCACCCAATAGCTGTGATCACGGACCAGCCAATCAAACAAGTTATCTCTAAACCTGACGCATCAGGATGGCTACAAAAGTAGAGTGTGTTGTTGAACGAGTATAACATCTCGTATAGACCACGCACTGCAATCAAGGGGTAGATATTAGCTGACTTTATTGTTGAAAAGCCAGATACCGATAGTCCAACTTCAACAAGCAAAACAGATCTGCAAGAACCTTGGATTCTGTTCACAGATGGATCCTCATGCGTGGATGGATCAGGCGCATGCCTTATCCTTACTAATCCAGAAGGAATGGAGTTCACATACGTGCTGCGTTTCGAATTCACAGCCACAAACAATGAGGCAGAATACGAAGCCCTACTCGTTGGACTGCGTATTGCAATTCAAATGGGTGTACGTAACCTAGAGGCAAACGTGGATTCCAGGCTAGTAGCTAACCATGTGTTAGGTGAGTACGAAGCCAAGGACGAACACATGATCCAATACCTGGAAAAAACCAAGTCCTTAATCCAGAACTTTGATAGATTCACAATCAAACAAGTACCTAGAGGGGACAACAGGAAAGCTGACGCGCTTAGCAAGATTGCATCTACAAGCTTTGCGCACTTATCAAAACAGGTATTGGTAGAAACTCTAAAAAACAAATCAATCTTGGAGATGGAAGTATCCACGGTGATAGAAGAATAGGATCCCATGTGGCTGACACCTATCATTGAGTTTATTAGCAAAGGAATCTTACCACAAGATCATAAGGACGCTCGAAGAGTGCGGCGCACAGCGCAGCGATTTGAACTACGAGATAACATCCTATATCGACGTTCTTTCTTATAACCTTGGCTCCGATGTGATGGACCTCTTCAAGCAGACTATGTACTTCGAGAAATTCACGCTGGATCATGTAGCATGCACTCAGGACCACGGTCTGTTGTGGCGCGTGCCCTGCGATCAGGATATTATTGGCCTACTATGCACCGCGATGCGCGAGATATGATAAAAAATACAGCAATTGCCAAGTACACAGGCCAATTCCACGCCAACCACAACAAGAGTTAACCCCCATCACCTCACCATGGCCATTCTATAAATAGGGCATTGACATCGCAGGCCCTTTCCCGGTTGCAGCGGGATGGCTAAAATTCCTCATCGTAGCCATAGACTACTTTACAAAGTGGATTGAGGCAAAAGCAGTGGTGAGCATCACTGGCAACCAGGTAAAACGCTTCGTATGGGATAATATTGTATGTCGCTTCGAGCTACCTGGAGAAATCATATCAGACAATGGGAAACAATTCTGCGACAACCCATTTAAAGATTGGTGCGCGCAATTAAACATCACGCAACACTTTACTTCAGTGAAACACCCACAAGCCAATGGTTTGGTTGAACGCGCAAATCGCAGCTTAGGTGAAGGGATAAAAGCGCGCCTTGACAGACACAAAGGAAGATGGGTGGACGAGTTATCACATGTCTTATGGGCGCATCACACCACAATCAAAACCAGTACCGGAGACACACCATTCTCCCTTGTCTATGGAACAGAAGCCGTCATACCAGCTGAAATAGGAATGCCAACTATACGAACAGCAGAGGTCAACGTCACAACAAATGACGAGGAGCGGCGCATAGACTTGGACTTACTAGAAGAAAGACGTGAACGCGCAGCTATACGCGAAGCAAAGGCTAAAGCAAAAATGAAGAAGTATTATGATGCAAAAGTCAAACATACTTCCTTCAGGCCAGGAGACTTTGTATACCGCGCTAACGACGCGAGCCACGCAGAAGACACAGACAAACTTGGACCCAAATGGGAAGGACCTTATGAGGTCACCGATGCGCTAGGTAATGGTGCATACAGGTTGCGCGATATGGAAGGTCACGATCTGGCGCGCACTTGGAATATCTGCAATCTCAAAAGATGCTATCTTTAGAAAAGTCTACGGCCCACAAACAGACAGCTTTGCACTTTAGTATGTGCCCAATAATTGTTTGTTGTTTGATTTTCTTTTCTTTATTAGGAATTGTTTTTTACTTTTCAAAAACTTGCAAGTATCAATAAAACGTTATGGTTTCTAGCTAACTCCATAACACATTTTACTTTATTGCGTACATTCTTATATGTGTCAATATTGTTATACTATATTTTTGCCTACATGGCGTGCATGCACTAATTAAGACCCACGATGGCAGAAAGGATGAGTAAACCTACTAATTAACTCGTTGAGTAAGAAGGTTGCAAACCCATCAACATTGGATCACACATCCTTGCTAGGCGCCTTACCTTCAAGACGTTGAAGTAAGTTTTCCTTGCGCACCCCACGAAGGATGCGCAAATATCACGTACACTGTACAAGCTTAACAAATAACGAGCTAAGACTCTTGGTCACATAATAAAACTTTGCAAAAATAATGCAAGTTTATTTTCATACTTATAATTTATCTTAAGTCACACACTTAATTTAGATATAGGTTCCAAACGAGTATCTTAATCAATCTTTTTTACACAAAGGATAGCAATTTAAGAACGGATACCATCAACACGCAAAACAAAGATATATAATTTGTTATTTCTACAAGTGGTAAACAAATTACAAAAGCCTATATCTACACACTATGACGATGCTCAGGACTATGTTCTGCTCCCTGCCTCTTGGAGCTTTCTCAAGAGTAACGCATCCTTCGGCGATACGGTTGCCACGCTAACAGCAACTCCATCTGATCTGGGAATATGCGCAGCTCCCACACCACATAGGATGGCTTTACCCTTAATACCCTTTTTCTTGGCTGCTCTATCTGCGTGCAGTTCCAAGACCTCCTTAAGGGGAACCTCCTTCTGGAGAACGAAGGGGTTCAGTATATCACGCGGCTGCGCAAAAACGGGAACTTGCAGCTGCGACTCGTCAGGCTTTAGAAAAAAGTCTGGCTGCGCCTCTGCATCCTCCAAGATGTGTCGCCCCAGGGTTAACCCCTCCATAATTAACCTTATGAGATAATCCTGGTCGCGCTCCAGCCGCGCAATATGGGGAAGCTCAAGCAGCTTCATCCCCTCCATAGCCTTCACCAGCTCGTCATAGGCATTGGCATTGTAACTGGGCACCTCAGCAAGCGCCATGTTCAGTAACTTCGCCTCATGGAGCTCCTCCATGGCTTGCGCCATACCACGCTCCACGGTGCACTGAACCACCTTTCCAAAAGTCTCCAATACCTCCGGAGACTCCAAGGTGCCCATCGCAGCCAGGCGCAAGCCATGACTGATCAACCACCTACACACGAAGAAAAAGGATGCATTAGAAGCAAAGAGACAAATTAATAAATATCATAAGGCAACATTACAGAAATATACAAGAACATACCTGCGTTCAGCTATTGTAGACATAAGATGAGGATATAATTCCTCATCGTATTCTATACTAAGGTTGCGCAGCTTCTCCTCTTGCTCCTTCAGCAGCTTCTCCATACGAAGGCGAAACTCATCAATATGGCCAAAGTGCTCAGCCTTTTTCTCCTCAAGATACCTTACCCCCCCCCCCCCCAGGTAAGGTTCACCCTGAACTGATGCAGTTCCCCTTGTGCATGTTGCAGCTCAGCCATCATGGTCAACTTTTCATCAGTGACCTTGTCTGCGTGCGCCTTGACGGACCCTACCTCCGCTTGCACCTCAGCTAGCTGCGCACGGAGAAGGGCAATCTCCTCATCCTTCTGAGCAAGAGTGCTACTCTCCCCAACGTATCGCGTCTTCAACTGAGCGACCAGCTCAGTCTGACGCTCAGTAGCAGCAGCCAACTCCACCAATAGCTGCTGCGCAGATACCTCCTCATCCCCCTTTACTCCCTCCTCCACGTTTGCATTCTGAGGAGGGATCACGCCTTCCATAAATGCCGCATCATCTTTTGCAGCATGGTCACTACAAAGCACAAGTAGAAGGTCAGAGTATTTATAAAACAAAAAATGAGAAGATAGAAGCGACATGGATATAACTTACAGAAGAGGCGAAGCCTGCGTTAACCCCTTATCCGCGCCAGAGGCGGATGTGTCATTTTCTGTGGATGACTCCTTATCCGTGATCAGATGGCGCCTCCTCTTGGAAGTGCCACTTCCACCAGCCTCTCCTTTGCGCTTTAGATTCTGCGCTACAATCTCAGGCTCCAGTACCTCCACGCTGTCAGAAGACTCGACCTGCAACTTCTCCACATGCGCAGGCTCCCCAGTAGGAGGCACGCTTTGCACGGGCGTCACTTGCAGAGGAGGTGAATCTTCTGGCCCAGCCTGCCCCAACACAGTTAGATGCCCAACAGTCGCATCCAGAAGTGGTTGCTCATTTTCCCTCAGAGGGCGCACACCAACTGTCACCTGCTTCGGCTTCTCAAGCTTCACTACGGCGAACAAATCCATCTCTGCGCAATACATGAGCAAATAACAGCAAAAAGATTAGTTATTGAAGGTATATATACAGTAATATTTACATTATTTGAAGCGAACAAATAAAAGGGACAAGCACCCACCCCGGCCGCTCTCATCAATGAAGGTTGGCACCTCGTCAGAACCATGGAAATAGTTGCGGTTGGCATCAATCGTATCCGCATCCGCATCCGCTACACTATATGAACCGGGTGCGGGGCGCCCATCCCTTGGCAGCGTCTCTTGAGTATAAAACTCAAAAGGCGATGGAAATACCCTATCATCCACCCAGAAAAACTTCTCCCTCCAAACCCTAAGAGAATCCACCTTCTCCGTATAACACTGAAGGCGTCCACCGCGCTTCGCGAAGGATACCCATCCATGCGACCACGTTGTGCGGTAAAACGCACGGAATAAGTCAACAGTCGGATTGATAGCAAGCAACCGACAATTTTTTTCAAAATTGGAAATTTTTGCCGCACCTATACAGTGCAGTTGGGAAATGTGAAGGTGGTAATGGTTGAGCACATTGCTAAAAAATACGAATATGGGTACGCGCTGGTTCGCATACTCGAAGAAGCGCGTATATAACCCTATCTTTCCCTCAGGGAAATCCGCGATGCACGCGTTGGCCTCCGGTACAACCGGATGCACGTCAAGAGGAATAAAATAATCCGAGGAGAACTGACGCAGTTCATCCTCGTCTATTTTAGAAGGAAACTCGTGTAATTGACGAACCATTTTAAAGAAACTAATAATAGAGCACGCTTACGCGGATTACCTAATAAAATAGTTGCTCTCTTTGAAAACGCTGTGAAGAAATGAAGAAATGGTGAAGTGTTTTTTTTATTGTGTGTTTTTTCAGTAAATGGGAGGCGGTGTTTATATAGGGTTACCAAAACCCTAGCATGTGTGCCACGTGGAACCCACTATCCTAATCGTGTGGCTAGAAGACGATCGGGTACATGCACTTTTTCCATTTCCCGAAAAACACGTGGACACTCTCCCCACTTCCCTAGGTAATTTTCGATAATATTGGTGACTAGATACATTGTTTACCATATTGGGTGGTAATTTTTCCCGCCACACTTACCGTTGCTTCAAGAAGTCTAGTATCTGCGGCTAGCAAGCCGCGCACACTAAACTGGGGGGACATGATGACGTATAGTCTATATTTGGGCCACGAGCCCAAATGATAAACATTACTAAGGCCCAAACCTACCATGAGTGGACTATTATAACTTGGGCCGCATTGTTAACGGGATTGGGCTCACGTAGACCCAAGCCCAACCAAACTATTTATGGTCTAGATAAGGATCTTCTATCTATGGATAAAGATCCTTTGACCGGATAAGCACCATGTGTGCGAAACGTAAGGAGCACGAAACCTACAAGGATTCTGCGCCTATATAAGGAATGACATAATTCTCATTAAAGGTACGATTCACAAACCCTAAAACTCTTTACGAGAACCCTAAAACCGATTACTTACTCTCACGCCGGAGGATAATCGTGGGAGACAATCCCACGATAAGCCTAACGGTGTTTGTTTATTTTCTTAGTGCGCAGGTTCCAAGCATTAAGAGCGAATTGGTACGAGAGCGAGAGCCCAAACTAGGAACGCCCAACTTTTGTATCAACATATAGTATAGTGACAAGTACCGGGGGATTGATCGTTCAACTCAGGAATAGTGTCGCTAGGATTAGAAAGCCTCCTAAACTAGGTCTAGAGGTGAAGGATGATTCTTTTTGTATTTTTATATTTTTATGAAAGCAATTAAAATCTCGGGTTTTGAAGGAGTGGGCGGAATTAGTTGCTAGCCAACTAACCCAATTTATCTAAAGATGCAATCAAAATAAAATAACAAAAATGAAATTATTAAATTAATGTGGTGGAAACAATAATGAGGAAAGATGTGTTTACTTAGATTTCATTACTCCCTAGATATTTTTTACAGGTTGATTAGCTTGTTACAATTGCATAGATGACGGGTCATATTCTTTAATACTAGTCGTAGGGCCGTGTACAATATTCCCTAACTCTATAGGATCCTACTTCACTCCTATGTCGAGCCGTTAGAAGCTCCTAACATGGGATCATTAGAATTCTCATACGCATTAAATACAACCAAAAATCGTAGTACACCTCCGATCATGTTTCTTAAGACGTTCAAGCAAGTTACCAATGGAAGTCTGCCAGTTTTCTTAAGCCTAACATCGAATATAATCATCCGTAATAATTATAAACAAACAATCAACCCATAATCAACATCTAGGTTTCACTACATCTAAGCAAACACAATAAAGATCTAGCCTAGCATGTTAAATAGAAGACAAGCGTAAGATATAATCAAATAACACATAGACATATTGAATGATTTGAAGGGATACTTATCTTTAATTGAACATGAAAGAATCAAGGGGTTGAAACCCTTGAAAAGCTGATAAAATTTGGCCTAGGGTTTATTCCCTCAAAGTTGCACACTAATGAATGAAATTTGGAAAACTATATATAGATTATACATTGTGACGGCGTCATGTGTTAGCCTGTGACGCCATCAACTCGCCGCTATGATAAAAATCGTATTGCCTAGATCCATTTGTGACGCCGTCATGTGTAGTTGTGCTCTGGGCCGTCACTAGTAATTGGACCCTGACGGCCTTGGTGACGCCATCAGGTCCTAAGCATAAAAACTCTCTGGATCGTCACGTGTATTTTCCACTTCCACCTCTTTTGTAACTCTTGACGCCGTCATGTGGAGAGTCTTAACGCCGTCAGGTACTGTTCCCAGCAAGGAAATTTGAGACTTTGCCGTTTTCTTCACTTTTATGTTCCAAAAACGTCCAAAATGCTTCCTTTTCCAGATTTCTCTCCAAAAGTACCTAAAATGACAAAAGGAACAATTTAGGGCAATAATTGATCAAATAATCTCGAATTCAGGCTTAAATGACCCCTTAAAGTGGCACACTTTTCGCCTCATCAATCATGCACAAGAGTTGATGAGTAGGTGCCAAAAGCTGTCTAATATGCTCCGTATTATGGGGGACCTGATTTTGGAGCTCCAAAACTTAAGGGGCTCGATAACTGCAAGGGCCAATGTGAACAAGCTTAGGAGGATTCAGTCAGCTGATATGAGAAAGATAAGGGGGTTGATGAGGATGCTTAGGCAAACAAACGACATCATTGTTTCCAAGATTGAGTTTGCTGTGAGGCAGACGTACATGTGAAGGGGTTGGGTGCTGGAGGCTGGGATGGGTTCTTTTGTTGTGTATGATGAATGTAGGTAGTAGGTGGTTGGGCACTTGCGGAGTTGTGGTTTCTTTTGTTCATTTTAGTGCCACTGTCGTAGTGTCCTAAGCTAGGTAGATGTAGGTGATGATGTAGTTAGGGGTTGTGGTTTCCCCTAAGGTTGTAAATGTATCCCTATGGTTTATGAATGGAAGGGGTCGTTTGATCCCATTTGTCTTGATATACATTGTTCGATTCGTATCACAAACACATTCACAAACATGAAACTGACAGAATTGAAACCATAATACAATACATAAACACATACATTTAAATGCTACTAATCGAAGCAAATAACATAACCACAAAACAAACACAAACATATTCATATTAAATGCTATTAATCGAAGCAAATGACAAAAACACAAAACAAACACAAACATATTATGCATAGGAGTCAAGCTTGACTAAACATTTAACCCCATATGAAATACTTCAATTTACATAATATTGTTCGGCATGTACCAAAAAGATGAACCCATCACAATGCCTGCCCACACCCTTTGGTGTATTCGAAACAGAGGTAGAATAGTTCAAGTTACATTAGTCAAATTACATTAGTAAATGCAACCAAATTAAAGTGTTTTAGTTTCTACACATTACATATTCCCAATAGATGAACCCATATGTCAATCTTCAAACCTTCTACTGGATGAATCTTCAAACCTTCTACTGGATGAACCAACATGTGATCAACAACACCTGCACAGTCAATATATGCAATGAAATGAGGTTACTATAATAGGCAATGCAATGTGTCTAAAATATTTGCTAAACAGTTCATTAGACTCACCTAGTCAAAATAACACCACATTGTTACCCATTGATCTTGGTGCCCGTAAACCCAGTATACAATTAGTGATTCTTGGTCTCAAAATACCACCACCCTTTGCTCCCACATTCACTGAACCAACACCTGCTGGGTTCTTCATAGAACCACCGTCTCTAATGACAATACCAGCCGGTTAACAACATCAGCCTCATCAACCATCTTTCCTTTTCCCTTATCCACAGACCTCTTCACCCTCTTCACCCTCTTTTTATGCTTCCCGAATTCTGGCTGTGAAGCATCAACATCATCCACTTTCCTATAAGTTTTTGAAGTGCTAGGCCTAAAAGGAGTTGAAGTAATAAAGCACCGCAAGCTAGCATCTTCTTCTACCCACCCAAAAACCTCCCCACCATCACCCTCTGCATCAATGTTGTTTAAATAGTAGGGAGATAACACTTGTTTTATGTGAGAAACAGACAAGTCTACAAAACCAGCACAACAACCTAGCTCAATCATTGTATGCACATCATTGTCTGTGTGAATCAACTTCCAACCTTCTTTTAATGATTTGCCAGGCAAACAAAAGAACACAGCCCATTTTTCTCCCATAATGCGTGAAAACATATCATCCAGACCTAGGCTAAAGACATGTCTATCACAGACAAAGCCACAAATTGTAGAAACATTCCCTTGTACATACCTTAATGGACCAAATTCAAAGACTCCATTATTGTACATGCGGAACACAACTTCACCCCCATAACCAAGTAAATCTGCCACATTTTAAATTCAAACTGTCAAGACATACCAGCACCTACGAAACTAATGGTATACATGCTAAAGTCAATGCAGAAGTAGTCAATGAAACAATTATGCAGGCTCAAGTGAAGCAGAGCAATGCAATGTCGTATATCTCACCACATAGTAGTTTAGTTAATAAGTTAATGTGGTGATATAGAAACCAAACTATTTTGTTCCTGAGACACTCAAGATACACAATCAGAGTTACTTAGAACCAATGTGAAGACTTACTTACAACCAATGTAAAGACTTACTTATAACCAATGTGAACACTTAGTAACCGTAGCAGTACTTTAGTAATGCAAAAAACTCTATATAGCAGTACTTTAGTAATGCCAAACACTCTCACTTATGATATTCTAACACCCTACTTAAAAACATAATACTATGTTTATCCTAAACCTAGCAAAGGGGATGCATATAAAAGTATATCAAACATATCATAGGATCCTACATAAACAAATTTAAAATGGCACATAAATGAAGTATACTACATTAACATACTTAGATCCGTATGCTCTTCCTTCACCTTCCTCTTTTTGCCAGTCCCATTTGTCCTTCCCCTCTTCCTTTTTTCAGTAACTGTACTCGGATTAGAACTCCCCTCCTTCTTCTTCTTTCCAGCCTCCTTCTTCTTCTTTCCAGTCCCAACAGGCCTTCCCCTCTTCCTTTTTTCTGTAACTATACTCGGATTAGGACTCCACTCCTTCTTCTTCTTGCCACTCCCAACCGGCCTTCCTCTCCATCTTTTTTTCTCTGCAACTACCTCATTGGAGCAACGGCTACCACTTCCAATGGTAGGAATAGATATGGCACCGCTAGCACCCACATTTGGTTTGTTGAAGGTTCTGTTCCACATCCATTGAAGAATTTCTTCAATCATCTCCTTCCCTATGTTTGCATACGAATCATACTTGGCAATAACTTTATCACCAAATTCATCCAAAACATCCTAAAAGACTTCATCATTTAATAAAACCTTGCCCCACGACTTTTCGGATGATTCCTCCCCGCCCATCAACAAAGACTTTCCCTTATCATTCTTATCATTATTCGCCATAGCTGGGTTTCGTTGTTCCAACTTGATTTTTTTATGTTAGGGTTTGACGGTTGATTTCCATTACAACGGATATGAATTTCTGGGTTGTTTTGGGGAGTTAATGTACTCTGAAAAAGCAAATCTAGTAATCTAGTTGCTTTAACTAAATAGTTTACGTTGTTTGCAAAAATAGTCCTCGAAAGGTTGGCGGGAGATAAGAAGATCCATGAAATGACGATAATGCCCTCGGTGATGTGGCACTTAACGGGAAAACTAACGGAAAATGCCTCTCGGTGGCTTTTTTGCAAATTTGCGCAACGTTAGTGGCTGTTTTGCGTGACTTTTTGTCTCGGTCCCATTTTTGCGATTTCGTGATAGTTTAAGGACTATTTTTGCATTTTACCCTAATTTGAAAATTATATATATATATATATATATATATATATATATATATATATATATATATATATATATATATATATATATTAAAGAGCGACCCTTTTAAGAACAGTACTTTTGCAATACTTTTGGGCCCATTTGCCCAAACCCACTCCCCTTAATGACACCTGGCTCCGAAGATCCGTTCTTTCCTCTCACATCTTCACTGGTTTACCGGCGCTCCGTCGGGCCCAAAAAAACCGAAACACACACCGGATCGGGGCATCTATAGTGTTTTATGTGAGTATGCCTACAGTAAAATCTACAGTGCTCGATTATTTCCCATTTTAAATGGGGTGATATTGGCTTTGTGAGAGGCATGGATATGTGGCTGGGTTTTACCCCGTACAACCAGCCACTTTTTAACCACATCCGATTCTTGAAGCTTCTTGTTAACCAAATTTTTCTTTTTTATTGTTGTACACACACTGGTAACTTTTTATGGTTTTCTATAGTTTGATTTCGTATGATACTTAATTTCAATTTAGGGTTTTGTTGAATTAGTCATTGTTGTTTGCGATTGATTCTGTTAATTTTATTATTATGTTAGATCGTTAGAAATGAAACCCTAAACTTTTGGGGGGGTTTGTGCGGGATCTGAGTGTGTATCAAAGATATATTATGGGTTTGAGGTCATCAAAATAGCTAATGAGTTGGTAATATCATCTATATGTTTGTTGTTATAAGGATTGGTTTGATTGTTGGTGTTAGTGGGTATTTGATATGTTTTGCTTTTGCTGGATCCTTAAATTATCACCTTATTATAATTTGGTATATTACTGCATTAGCTTATTGTTATGTGATGAATACTGGTCTGGATATTACTACATTAGAATCAGAATTTCGATGTATTTTTTCTGTGGTGGTAATGTATGATTTCATTATCGACAGGTGACATTCATGTTTATGGATATAATGTCACTTTATTATAAGTAATGACCCGTATCTTGGCGGGGCAGCACGGTGTCGTGTTTGCAGCCATGGCGGCCCGCATACACTTCTATCTAATGGCCCTAAAAGTTTTGCAAACCCAGGCCTGCCTTTTGTATAATACTTATAATTATAATGAGGTTGTTTGGTTCGAGACTATGGCATGATCAACACATACATGCAGGCAATGATGATAATTGTTAGTGTTTATACATTTTATGACCACGATTTAGCAACACCAGTATCTTGGCGGGGCAACCTTACCCGAGCAGTGGTTGCAGCCATGGATGCTGTTTGTTTCTGCTGCTATATTTGCAGACCTTTGCTATTTCACCATGACTTATTTGGTAACGTCAGTATATTGGCGGGGCAGCCTTACCCAGGTGGTGGTTGCAGCCACGGCTGTCACCTTTCTGAGCCATCGCGCGATGATCATCCGATTTTGGTCTAGATGTGAGCGTATGTATGTATGTATGTGTGACGGGTATTGAACCGTCAAACATCGCATCACAATTCTTTGTTGGTATGCGGTTCGGCTGTTTGTGTTGAAATTCACCATGCCACATCTGATGAAAATTATAATCTGCTTGCTATAGCAATAGGTACGATACTTACTTTTGCATCTACTATATTTAGGTGTATCAGTTTCAATTTTTAGACTTTCGTTATCTTTCATTTGTGCCTGTTTATTAATGTTATTTGGTGGAACTTCCAGATGCTGCAGCGGTTTTTAGTGTTACCAGCACTTTATATTCTGGCACATCTGCAGCTGCTGAACCTTCTGATTCTTCGTGATTTGAGGAGCAGGTAAAGAGGTTCTGATTTGCCGCTGCTCATAATGCATTTATGCAGGCTACAGTTGATAAGCTATCTGATGCAGTTGACATTTTCTTTTAATTTTTTAGGTTTGCTTAATCATTATAACACAACTTCTTTGCTGCAGATTTGATCTTCGCAATTCAGCGTTCCAGCAAACATGGTGACATATGTGGGAAGTATCGAAAGTGAGGGCATGTTTTGGATGCCTAGATTTGAAGAACTTCGTGCTACTAATTTGCTTCTTGGTCAATGTATTAGGGATCTTAGGTATTGATTTTTAAAATTTCGGTGATTTATTGATGGAATTTTATACATTTATTTGTGGGTAGGTAATAGAAATCTCTTTTTTATACGTTACGAAACACCTTATCACAAAGAGGCCCTTAGATACAAGAAATATTAAGTAAGCAACCAAATTTAATGCATGTCTCTTAAATTATAGTCACTTGCTTCGAAGTCTCATGAGGCGGCCATTACCAAAGACAAAAGCTTTGATATAATTTTATCTAAATGTTCTCAGGCCTTTCATATACCGATGATTACTCCTCAAAGGAAGCATTCTCAGGCTTTGGTGAACGTAAATAACAGATATGCATTTTTTTTATTTTTGCTTCAAGAACAATTGCTCTTTCTTTTTTGTTTAGATGTAATGCACTTAACTTATTGTTGTCGTACAGGAAAGAGTGCAGTCAGAGAGGGAATGCCTCTTGCAGCAAAAAAGGTGAGCATAAGGCTTAAACTTAAAACATAACAACAATAGATATCGAAAGCATAACAGCAGGCCCTTTGATAGCTTATTTGTGTTCTCGGATTGCGATAAGCCCTTAAACTCTTTTTTCAACTAAACTTAAAGCACAAAACCCACAAATTAAAACATACAAATAAGCTATTAAATAAGCTAATCTAGCAGCCCCTTAGCATATCTTGAAATTAATATTTAGATCACTGTTGTTTTTCTTTTCTCTCTGTTCAGGTTAGTTGGTACCAATAAATGTTTCTGGATGTTTTTTGGTTGAATTCGAGAATGAAATGACCGCCGGATTTGAAATTCATACATACATGGAACTGGAAAAACCTATGATCATCGCCGTTAGGTCATCTTCGGCCAAAAGATATGCAGGTACAGAATGCATTAACAAAATACAATTCTACATTTTTACTATTTTTTGCTTCCCTAATAATGGTACACAAACAGGAGGTATACAACTGTCATCAACGTCAACTACCAATTATTATCTGAATCGAAATGTCCCAGAAACAAAGCAAATCCAGAGTGTGTAAGTATAAACATTTTTTTCCCTCAAAAGCTACCAAGTGCAAACAAAATGGAAAGCACTAGAATTGGTCAAAATGTGGAAACAGGTATGATGAGTTTCTTGGACCGATTCTGCCTTTACAGCTTCAAGCTAAACGCAGGCCAAAAATTAAGAAATCGCATACCATTAAACATGTTACTGGAAATAAATCCAGACACTCATAAGGTATCTCCTACATTTATATACATAATTGCTTATATACCCATGCCGATTCGTAATTTTGTGTTACCTTATATTAGGTAGCATGGTTTACTACTGGAGCAGTTATACTGAAGATAGACGAGTCTAAAGGCTGGTATTATAACAGATGCAGAACGTGTGGCAATAAAGTAGATAATACCAGAAAGTAGATGCCTACAACTTTTCAATTGTGTCATGGGAGCTCATACAAAACAAGTTAACATTCGATTGCATGCCAAATCTACAGGCTGCATATGCAGCTGCTTTTAAGGTACCTGACCTCTGTAAACATAGCAAGGTGTTTGATAATTGGTCAAATGTTATAGTACCTAATTTTATGACTGGTGTGTGGGTAAGATTATATTGAGTTCATTCGTTAGAATTTGGTTGGGTTAGCTAACGAGTCAAAATGGGTCGAGTGTTCATGATTGTTGGAGCACTTGGGAAAGGAAGGAGATAAGTTCAATAGTAAACATGCTCGACAGAATCCGCGTAACAGTCTACTTCTTAGCTAATTCAAAAAAAATATACCAATATTACCAGCTAATGTCTGCTCTAAACATCTATCATACAATAATTTATCCACTACCAAGATATCTCAAATATGTTTATACCATGTGAATTTAGGCAAAACTTTGCAAAAGCACTACTATCATAACCCGTCTCCAGTCTCCATTGTGCTTCATTCTGAATCAACAATGGCTTCTTTCTATAGGTGCCTCTATAAAGCGGGTGGCAAGATATACATGGTTCAGAATTCTGGCGGCGAGGAATCACATTTGACATTGAGATCAGTGGTCGTGGAGAAACAAATGGAGTCTTTGATTCAGATTGATACGCAAGTCAAGTTATTAAAAGGATGTGCATCTGCTAGAGTTTTAGGTACGCGAAACAAGTGCTTTGTACTTAGCCGTTTGAGTTCAATGGTTTAGTTGCTGATTCATAGACTTCCTTTCTTTCTTTATATGCCTTATGTGATTTAGAGGATTTTTTTTTGGCCAGTGGCATCTCACTCAAAAAATGGTTGAAATAATATATACAGTATTTAAAATTAGTAGGGAACGGTAACATGGAGTAGTGCAGCAGTCCAGGACGCACCATCTATGTTGCCTTTATGTTTCACTTTTAAAGATACAAATTAATTTTGTATACCCATTTATGGTACCTAACTTATGGTTGATCTGTTAAAATTTTTGGTTTTAGTAAAGATGGTGAAGCTAACAATGGCCATTTAAGTCTTTATTAGTGTAAAAGTAAGAATCTGAAAACACATGGTTTTCTAACAAGAGAGTACATATGAGTTACCCAATCCCCTTAAGTTGCCTTTATGTAAATATAAGGCCCTTTAGACTATGTTTTGATTAGGCTACTGCAACAATAAGGTGTGTGGATTAGGATACCGCAACAATAAGGAGTGTTTGGATCAACTTATAATAGGAATGAAAAGTGTTGTCTTAAGTGTTGTCACATTGGCCTCAAAGACCTATTCGAATTATGTTTTTTGTTGTTGTTGTTTTTTTTGTATTTTTTTATAATTTTTTTATATAAGTTGCCATTTAGGAGAAAACGAATACACATGTAAACTCTTGCTCTTTTAACATAGATATTAGTCTAAGATTTAATAGGCCCGAAAGTTCACTAATCATTTATACACCGCGTATGTGTAAAGAAGAATAATTATGCAGCATGCTACTGAACATAGTTGTCTTCTAAACTTTTTTATGTCAGTTGGGTTTGAAGGTGTGCTTATACACTATGGTTGTTTGAAGATGCATATATGCTTGCAGCTAAGAGGCATGCAATTTCGTGGAGCTGCCTTCTGGTATAAAGAAAGGCTTAAAGGGCACTCCAATAGCAAACGAGAATGACAGCGAGAAATGCAACTTCATATACAGACAGATGAAATCCATAGGTTATATCCCAGATGTACATTTTCGTTTACCAATTCATGTATTTATTCTGTGTTTCTAATGTAAATGCACTCATCAAACATTTTAAAACTGCAGTCTGATTATTCGTATATTTGTGCTATCTAATATGTTAAAATTTTATTGTGTAGTGCTGGAGAGTAATGCTAATGACAAGGAGATAACATTGGCTTATAGACGGTTGCCAAAGTATTATCACCCAGATGATTTGTAGTTGATCCATACCCTAGACTTCGATCATGGTACATCATAGCTTAAAATTTTATTTTCTTCACATTTTTTTAACCAACTTCAATGTACTCATTTCTCGCGCAACGCGCGGGTTTATAACCTAGTTTGTAACAAATAATGAAACATTGTTTAGTTAAAGGTACTAAGGCGGGATATGATTATAAGTATATGACTATTTTATGACATAATCTCTAGTAATTTTTTATTGTAATAATATGTTAACAAAAACGTATTATAATATTTCGTAGCTAAAATTTCAAGCACTGAGAATCTATGCGGTATACTCTGCAAACCAATATAACACATGCTAATAATAAATACTCAATGCGTTTCAAATTCAATCTTCATATATTTCTTTTTGTTTTGTCTCAAAATAAATGTTAACTTTTAAATTTTAACCGGTCAACGTGTTTATAGATATTAAAAGGCTAACGATTTGCACAATTTTTATTTATTTTTTATTTACAACTTTCAAATTGTGTTTTAAGCGGTTATACATTTATCATATGCTATTTTTGACGATTGTATATTAAAATACGTGAATAAAAAATAAGAGTGTTACACATATAAAAATAATACAAAGTAGCTTATTATCTCATATAGTAATATCAAAGGACTTGTGGTTTAGTGGGTGGGGCTTAACTTGTTAAGCGAGCCACAAGTGGGAGTAGTACCGGGTGGGTGACTACCCGGGAAGTCCTCACTTGTGGTCCACTTGTAGACCATATTGTTCCGGTGATATATTGCAATGATAGATTTGAACCTTCAAGCCACTCGTTGCGGGGGTTCAAATCTTGAGCATGGCCCGATTTTCATCCGGCTGTTTCTCCAGCAAGGTAAACTTGTGTGGAGGCAGTACGGTTTCCGGGAGAAACCCGTTACCACCTGCGATCAGCGTGGACCCGGTTAAGACAACATAGTCTGGCGGGGTGGCGATGAGGCCTTCGCTGTCCACGAAAATGATCGTTTCTAAGTTGAAATTCACCTTTCAAAAAAAAAAATCTCATATAGTAATACTTATAATGATTGTAACTTTATGAAAATAAGAAACTCAACTAAATTAAAAATAGAAAAGAAAAAAGAGTGACTTATGTAGGGCTGCAATCGAGTCAAGCCGAGCTCAAGCTCAACAAGGCTTGAGCTTGGCTTGAAAGAAAAACACTAGGCTTGAGCTTGGCTTGATAGCTTGTCAAGCTTTCATCATCCAGGCTTGAGCTTGGCTTGAGTAGGTTCGAGCAAAGCTTGAGCTTGGCTTGAAAAGCTTGAATGAATACAAAAATATTGTATTCAAAAGCTAAACTCAACAATGGATATATGTATAAAGTAAAAGAAGCTAAAACCATATTTGAAAACCAAATTAGATCGATTTAACACTAATAAAACCAAGAACAACATTCTCGTACCCAAGTCGAACATCAAAATGAAACATAAGCCAAAGTACTAATTAAGGTTCAAATGTCTAAAACATATCAACAAAATATATCTCGTGAGGCTTCATAAGGTTCACATATCTTGAATTCTTGAGCAAAATGATCTTCTAACTTGATGATTTCCTTAGCATTCTATTGTAAGAACCTGGGAGTTTATATTGTGTTAGTGCTTGTCTACTTGAAGAAAAGATATTAACTCATCCTTATCTTAATTTTGGTGATAATTTTCCATCCTTAGTTTTTTGTATCCTTGTTACTGTTGGTTTCTAATACAATGTTTCGCCTTTCCCCCCAAAAAAAAAATAAATAAATAAATACTTATATGAAATTTATATAAAAATATCTATATTAAAGCTTGATACGAGCTCGAGCCAAGCTATCCAAAGCTTGAGCTTGGCTTGTTAAATATTTCGAGCTAATTTTTAAGCTTGAGCTTGGGCTTGAGCTTGATAAAAGCTTGACTCGATCGAGCCAAGCTCAAGCTCAAGCTCGAGTTGCTTGATAATAACTTGACTTGATTGCAGCCCTAGACTTATGTTAGCAAAGAAAGTAAACAAAACACATGATATGATGTAGGAAAGTCAGCCTTTGTGTTAAAAAAGAACCAAACACCAAGATTCACGCGCCACCACCGAGGTGTTAGATATCTTAATCTCTGTCAAGTAACCAAGCATGTCTCACTGCCACCTTCACTAATTAATCTCACCACCCATTTTATTACTAATATTTTTTTATAAAAAAAAACAACTCTCTTCTCCTCCACTTCTAGAGAGAGAAAAAAAAAAAAAAAAAACAAAAAAACATAAACATATAAGTACAAAAGTATCCATCTAACTATCTAAGTGTATGTTTGTGATCTAAATGAAAGGAGATGTTGGAGGAAAGATGGTAATGAAGTCAAAGCTGAAATGGGTTGGTTTACTTGGGCTTGTTCTTTCTGCTTTATCTCTTTTTACTCATTTTCTTCTTGCTAGATATTCATATTCAGACAGTAATAATCTTACTACTGAGTACCAAACTATTACTACTATCTTTTCTTGGAGGCCTGTTTTTGAGAGTAAGGCTGTAGATCTTTCACCCACTGTAAGTTTTTTGAACTTGACCCATTTTCAAGATCTTGTTTTTTAGTCATAATTTTGTGTTTTTGCTGAATCTTGGTTATGGGGTTGGGATGTGGAGTATGAAGGTTGTTTGGATTAGCTTATTTTCAGGGTTTATGGGCTTATTTGAAAGTGGAAAAGCTCATAAGTACACTTGTTCTTGCTTATGAGTTTCTCAAGTTGAGCTTATGGACTTGAAAAAAGTGAGCTTATGAGCTTTTCCAATTTCAAATAAGCTCATAAGCCCGGAAAATAAGCTAATCCAAACATCCCTGAAAAATGGATATGTAGTGTTTGTTTACTTAATGTTTGCAATTTTTTGATATGGGATTTTGATAATTTGAGAGGAAAAGTTGTTAATTGTGTGATTTGATCTGTTGTGCAGAGTAAATTGTATAGAAGATTATGGGGACCAGTTAGGCGTCTTGATTCTTTACAGCCACATGCTAAACCTAGAGAACACTATGCAGGTTTGTTTATTTTGTGAAACTACACTTATTTTGCCCAACCCATGATTGATAATTTTGTAGGTTACTTGAATTATGCTTTTTGAGTTTTTGTAATTTGGATAGAATGTATAGAATTTTGTAGTGTTTAAATGCTTTTTGTGACAAATGCTTTAAGGCTTGAAAATATTGAGTGTCTTGGAATGCAGAATTTGTGTTTGTTTTGCGGGTTTGAGCCACAAAATTAAGGTTACCTTTAGGGTTTTGAGGTGCATAGATCGATATAGTACAATTGAATATGCATCTAGTCAATCAGGGTAATGCTGAACTAGATTAGTTGTAGTTCTAGTTTCAAACATTGGTCATGAAAAACCACAGTCCAATTCTGCAGTCTGTAAAATGGTTAGGAATGTCATCATGATATTGGTTTGATGATTATAGATGCTTTGGAGTATATAATCAAGTTGTGGACTATTTTAATTGATGTTCTATATTTTTTTCTTTATCAGTTCCAGTTTCAGAATCAGATAGATTTATTTTTGTACGGATACGTGGAGGCTTTCACGAGATTAGGAGCTCGGTGAGGATATTTTTCAACACCATCAAATGTAACATGATTTACTTGTTTGTTTTTCTGCTTTAAACGGTCATCCTTTTGTAGATATGTGATGCTGTTGTTATTGCTCGGCTTCTCAATGCTACACTTGTGATTCCTGAAATCCAGTCAACCACAAGTAGCAAGGGAATCAGGTCTGTTCTATGATTGATCTTATTAAAATTGGTTAAAATGTTTCTATTCATAAATGTTAAACACCAATGTATTCGTCTCATTGCAGTGCTCAGTTTAAGAGTTTTGCTTACCTTTACAACGAGGATCACTTTATGTCAGCATTAGCGAATGATATAACAATAGTTAAAACCCTTCCTAAAACCCTCAAAGGAGCTAGAAGAAAAAAGGAAATCCCTTCATTTAAAGTGTTCAATTCACAATCTCCCTATTATTATTTACATCACGTTCTCCCAGTTTTAAAACGACACTCTGTGGCCGAACTTGTTGTATCTGACGGTGGATGCTTGCAGGTACTTGCGTTACTATATTTTGATTTTTTCACATTGACTATGAAATACTTTTGACCTTTCTGCTTACAAGCATATCTATAAGTTTTCTTTGTTACAAAATATTCTTTTCTGATAAATTTGAAGTTCACTTTTCTGTGATTTATGGTGCATTTCTGAAGGCAATTCTACCTCCAGATCTTGAGGAATATCAGCGATTGAGATGCCGTGTTGCATTTCATGCTTTAAGCTTCCGACAAGAGGTCCAGGAATTGGCAACCAAAATTTTACTTAGGTCAGTCTTCACCTTATTTAGGGTATAAATTTGCAGGTTGGGTGTATATGTAAACACCTATTTATCTTTCTGTTCAAAATTTATAGATAATTGTATGTGTTTGAATATGATGATGAAGCTATACTATTACAAAAATGATTTAACTTTCTTTAATAAAGCAATTTGTGAGGTTTCTATGCATTTGAGTACAATTCAGACGACTGTCAACACTTTGACCAGTTTGTTCAATTTTCATTTTAGTTAAATCTATTTGACCCCGTTAGAGGTGAACTTAAATACTGGCCATCCATTATTTTAAATCGTTCGTGATTTGTGGTCTTCAGGTTAAGGGCTCCAGGGAGGCCATTCATAGCATATGACCCGGGGATGACAAGAGATGCTTTAGCATATCATGGTTGTGCCGAGCTTTTCCAGGTACTTGATTGACTTACTCCTACTGATTTTTTCCTTAAAAAAACCACTATATACACTTTCTAAAGTAGCAATGTATTTTAGTGTTTTGACCTCTGATGCTTTTTCTTGTATGTGTGTGTATGAAGGATGTTCATACTGAACTTATTCAGCACAGACGGTTATGGATGCTAAAACGTGGAATTGTCAAAGGCAATCTTACTGTGGATTCAAATGCACAACGTCTAAATGGTTCTTGTCCACTTATGCCAGAAGAGGTAAATATTTGAAGATTTATTTTCTTTCAGAAACCATAGTACTAAAACTCTAAAAGTTTGGCATTTCTTGCAGTAATAAAAGAGCGCCCAATAAGATATCTTTTACATTCCTATGAGTTATTTTGGTATTTTCCATATTAGTTAGTGACTGCAACAGAGAAACAAGTATGATGGTTTATGGTTGATCATATTTTATTGAATAGTTATCAATTGCTGGAGTAAACGAGACTTTATTAAGGTAAAAAATATATTAAAAAACGAATAGGATATTAGTAGGTTTGAAGATCTTTAAGACAACTGGACTCCCATAACAATTTTGTAATTATACAAGGAAATCTCAGGAATTCTAATCACTTGTGTTGAGTATATGGCCATGCATAAGGACAGTATCAATTTTTTGACAATAATAGTCAGGTGTGTACCTTTTTGACAAGTGACTTCCATTTTTACAGATTGGTATAATTCTACGTGCATATGGGTATTCATGGGACACAATAATCTACATATCCGGAGGTGAAGTCTTCGGTGGTCAAAAGAAACTAATCCCATTACACGCAATCTTCGAAAACGTAGTCGATAGGACATCCCTTACAACACCTTGGGAATTAAACAAAATATATGGCCGTGAAGCCAATCTTGTTGACAAATATCCAAAAGCTCCACCATCCGCAGAAAAGGAAATGAAATATGAAGCATGGAAAACATCAGGCCAACGCCCACGTCCACTACCACCACCTCCCGCCAGGCCAAAGTCCTATCATATTGAAGGATGGTGGGGTTGGGTGGCTGAGAGTGATAATGAGCCTGAGAGTACGGTCATTGAGTTGAGGACTAATGCTCACAAGCTGCTATGGGAAGCAATTGATTACATGGTGTGTGTTGAAGCTGATGTTTTTGTTCCTGGTTTTGATCGTGATGGTAAAGGAAGGCCTAGTTTTGCAAGTTTGGTGATGGGGCATAGACTATATCAGTCTGCTACAGCTAAATCTTTCAGGCTAGACAGGTAATATTCCTTCCAAGAAACTGTTATCTTTTAATGTTTCTGGATTATTTAGATGACTATAATTGCAATCTTTAGTCTCTATAAATAGGACTGGAGCTAATTTGTGGTAATAGCGATAAACACCTTACGTATGATTAGCAAAAAAGAGGTATCCTGCAATGATGATAACTGGTAACTAAAAGTAATTTATCTTAGGGTGCGTTTGGTATGGGTATATGGGAATGGGGTTATGGGTTTCATAGTGATTAAAGGTGTTTGTTTAGTGGGCCCATGAATGAAATATCATAATCATAGATTCATTACTTATCAATTTGGTGTATGAAATCCATTCCATGGGCCCCTCCCTTTTTCACTACAAAATTCAAATATCTATACACTTTTTCATAGCATATTTTGGCATCCAAATATAAACAATCTTACAATCATAATGATACACTTTTTCATATTCATTGTCATTCTACCCCATACCAAATCTGATACCCATTGTGATTTCGAGCAACAAACCAAACGCCCCATTAGAAAATTTACCAGGCAATTGTATAGTCATGTGACGATTCCATTCTGGAAGTTGACTATTAGGTAAATGTCTAAACCCATCGATAACTAGTTATTTACCAAACACCTAACAAAGATAATGGTCAAGTAAGTAGGTTTATCTTGAAATTTTGGCACAAAAGTTAATATTGCGATTATGTGTAGATGTTAACCATTCTATCTGACCTAAAAGGGTTGTAAATCTGCGAGAATGTTGACGATTCCTTCTGTTCGATTACGAAAGCAATTTCTGACTTTAAAGTCAATTTCATAAATGGTTAACTATGACAAACAAGGGGTGTCAGAAAAAGAAAAGTTAAGTATATGGTTGACAATTAATCAGATTTAAACTTGCTAACCGGTATCTTGCTCTCAGGAAAGAGATTGCAAAGCATATGGAAGATATTAGTGACAATCTGTATGAGGTCAACCAGACCTGGGTCAAATCCGTGAGAAGCCACCTAAACAAAAGCTTACTCGATGGATTAACCGAAGAATCAAAAGTATCGAAGTCATTATCTTTTCTGTCATTCCCAGTGCCTGAATGTTCTTGTCTGAGATCTGAGTCGAAAGGAGCATCATCTCGTGCATCCACTTCCCAACTTCCTGCTGGTCTCAAAGTGGCACGTCCATGTCCTGCTTGGATGGGTAAAGATGTAACTTCACGTCCTGGAGAAAAGGAAAGTGAAGATGATCTTGATGACGATGATTCGGGACCTTTTAGTTTGTTTTTCCGACCAATTGATGGTTCTAGTAACAAGAATAGTGTTAGTAGTAGTGGCAGAAGTGGCGGAGAGATGATGAGCAGCAAAGAAGAGACTCAGATGGATGACCAAGAGGAAATGGAGGGCGGCGATCGATAAATTATGGAGTTAAAAGATCCCCTAATCGTAGCCTAACTTTAGTTTTTTGTACAGTTGGAGCACATTGCTTATGGTTAGACTGTTCTAGTTTGCAAGTACAGTTAGACTTTTAATGTCAAAGCTGTTGTATTTTAAGTTTTAACTTTATATCTCATATTAAATTATTTTAACTTTTAGAAGACGAAATCTATACATTCCTTCTCAGTAGACAACTTATAATGGAAAAACATTGGTGGTATTTGTTTCTTTGCTTGCGTTTTTCTAAGTGCCCGTGCCCATTTGCGGTTTGCGTTTTTGCTTTTTATGCTTGTTTTGTGCCTCCCTCGTCTCTTTAGCGCTTTGTCTATTCTTTATTATGTGTTCTTTTGTGGCGTATGCTTCTATTTGTCTCTGTCTTTTTTTCTCTTAGTTATTTTGTTGGTTCTCTGCTTATTTGCTTTGTATGCTTGTTTTTTGTCTTTTGTCTTTTAGACTCCTTGTCCTTGTTTTTGCTCACTTGCACACATGCACGTATTTATGAGCTCTCTCATCTGCACGCTTGCACTTGCCGAAGGTCTTTCTAGAAGCAATCTCTCTACTTTTCGGGTTATCATGGGGGTAGGGGTAGAACCTACATACTTTTCGGGTTATCATGGGGTAGGGGTAGAATCTATTTACATTCTACCTCCTCCATACTTCGCCCTGACGGATTAAGTATGTTGTTATATTTGTGGTATTTGTTTCATACAAAACCCAAACCATGTTTGATTATAAGGGCAATTTCATATCTCCCTAGCAATTTCATATCTCCCATTTTTTTAGTTGGAAATTTCATATATACCCAAGCAAAACATTATACATTTAATACATGCACTTTTGATATATATGAAATTAATCATGAAAATAAAGTGATGTATGAAATTAATCCCAAAGTCAATAGCATAAAGAGATAAGAGTAACTTTTACCAATAACATTTATCAGGATGACTAAAAACATGATGTGTACATGTGCTCTTTTACCCAAAATAGAAAGTGGAAAGTTGGTTGCCAAAAGGCAGAAAACAACTGAAAGTTGGATACCACAATGAATAGAAATTTAAGGGGCCGTTTAGTTGGTGAAAAATTTCCTATTTTTTTAGAAAATTTTTCATATGAAAATAAAAAAACTGAAAAACTGTTTAGTTAATTTTCAAAAAATGTGAAATTCTCATCCTCTAAATTTTAACTAAAGGTTTGAAAAGCTCATTCTACTCTTCTCACTTTTTTCATTCTCTAGAAATCTAGAAACGGAAAAACAGAATTTTTTTCATCAACTAACCCCTAAGTTCCGCAAACTTAAAATTCCAACCTCCAAAAGTTTGTAACTTCTTACAAAAGAGAAATAAATTATACAACTTGATAAATGATAATGCAATTTGCACCACGGAACAAGTACCCAAAACAGCCTGACATTAAGATTTATAAAGATTGTAACAATGAACAGTTTTAATAAGTCAAAATTTTCCATGTATACACCAATTCCAAAAAGTATACAACAGCTGTTAATGAAATATTTCTAAGAATTTGTGTTCCAGCCCACTCATTGTCGATAAATTGATCTTGAAGTGTAGAGCATTAAACTTGGCACTTAATTGCTGTTTCTTTGGCATGAATGCAGACTCAAGCAATTTGATCCAGCCTGTGGAAGTTGGTAACTTGATGGTCAGGTACTCAGGTAGCCGGTGATCAAAACCATATTGGATTCAGAGAATCATCAGGTCCAAACAGATGAAGCAAAACTACAAACTCAGTAGATAGAAGCATCAAACCGTGGCTCATAGAAACAGACCTGACTGTTATATGACTGCAGAGCGCAACCAGCAATCCAAGACCATGTCTTTTTATCAACATCAAAAAGCAGACCTTTCCCTTGATTCCAAGACGTAAAACAGATCAAATTATCCTGCCCAAAACACTCAAATCTCTCGGCTGATAACCTTAGAAGAGCTCTAAAGTACCTCGGTGGCATTCTACTAATTTCAATCCAAATCACTTTCGAATGATCTAATTCCCATATTCTCATACTCTGAAGAGTACTATAAAGACCAATTCTTCCAACCAAAAACAAACGCTTCTGTGTACCGGCAACCAAATACCCATCCAACAAAGACCGGGGGAACTTTGCGGGTATATGTTCCCAGTATCCCGCATCCAACTGATACACCATTAACCCAAGAGGTGAAATCGTTTCCATATACAACCTCGAGTCACAAAATGCCATCTTAGATGAACAAAGATTAACAGCAGGCATCGTCTCATGGAGCGACCAACTGTCAAGCTTCGAATCATAAACCTCAGTCGGCAACGATTTATCCCCATATTTATCACTAGCAGCAATAACCTTAAAACACCGTTTCTTCCTATCAACAACCATAATCAACTGTCTCTGCTGATTATAATGCATACTAGGCAACATCCTCCATCTTTGCGTAAGCGGATTACAAATCAACGTCCTAAAAGTCAACCCATCAAGACCCGAGAAACAAACAAGTCCACCAGACGCTCCAACTAACCAAAACGCCCATGGAGGCAAAAACACAAACGGAATCTTATACCACTGCTTCAACGGCAAACTAAACACAGAACACTGGGGCACATTCAAATTCTTCCAAAACGTTAACAAACAAGGCCCATGAGACGGAACTTGAGAATGAAACTTTAGAAAACCATTATCCTGCAATATGGAATTCCACCTCCTACAAACAGACCGCAACCTAAAAATCATAAAAGGAGGAACTCTAGCTAATATCTCGTTCAACAAATCCTCGGGCAACATAGCCCATATGTTATCTTCCATATGAACAACATCAGGAAGGTGTGCCTTAGTAAATGTAGCTGTCATTTCTTCATCTAAGCCTCTTGGTTTCGTCTTAACAGTTTTCGGTCTAGACGGACTAGTGTTCCTAGATCCTAAACCTCGCGCTATCGGGCTCGTGTTCCTTGCACTACTACTACTAGAATCAGGAGTGTCACTAATTCCTAAAACCATCTTATTAACAATAACTTATTATAACTTAAAACCTTAATCTTTAAAAATCAGTGTTTTATTAATCAGTAGATTATATACAAGATCTAAGGAATTGAACTGAGCAGTGAAAAAGAGGTTGTTGTTGTTACCTTTGATTGTGCTAGGGCTTCATTTTCGATTTGTTTAGAAGATTATTCAGAGAACTGTTTGTGTGTTTTTCTGTAGCTCACCATTCCTTATTTTGTCTTTAGTGGCGTGTATGATTGCATAAATCGTCCCTGATTAGAAATGGTCCCTGTGGGAAACCTTTGAACAAAATTTGGTCCCTGGTTTTAACCGGCGTTAAGTGGATTTCGTTAGAATTTACACGTTAACCCTTTTAGGTCGCGACAGTTGCAACATCCATCCTTTAACTAACGGCCGTTTATAATTTTTAATTTTCGATTTCTTTAAAGTTTTATTTTTTATTTTTATATGTATGTTTTTATTTTTATACATATGTTTTTATTTTTATACTCTTTTATATATGTTTTTAAATACATTTTTTAAATGCGTTATTATATACTTTTTTATATAAGTTTTTGTATACATTTTTGTATACGGTTTTGTATATATATTATTATAGACGTTTGCTAATATATGTTGTAGAATACTAATTAAGTTGGAAACATGATTAAGTGGTGGTGAGTTAGGCGTAGAAATGGAAGAAGGGAGGAGAGGAGAGAAAGAGAGGAACCTTGAAAGAAAAAGGAAAAGATTAGATTGAAAATGTATGAAAGGTACAACCCTCTCCACATGTGGAGAGGGGTATTTATAGTTACAATATAACGCCCACTCCCGGGCTGTGGATCAGGCATACAGTGGGTAAAGACCCGTTCCTTCTTCCACGGTGTTACTTAATCTAATACTAAATAACTAATAAACTAACTAACTACGAGCTAACTTAATGCTATTACAATCATTAGGTGACCGAGACTTTTACAGGAATATTTGTATTCCTAACAATCTCCCCCTAAGCGAGGTCACCTTTGAAATTAAGCTCTTTGGTCTTTAAGCATTCTTTCGTCTCTGTAGCTCGTAGGATCTGATTCTTCACTTTACTTCACACTTTGTACTTCAAGCAAGCGAACTTGTGATTAGAGTTCCTTTGTGATATATGATCTTTGAGCTTCCTTTGAGATCATCAGCCAAAGTAAATCTCCAAGCTCATCCATAGTAGCATCGTCTTCATGTGATGTAGTGACTAAGGACCATCATGCTCACACCCTTCTATATCTGGAGACGTTGCATTAGAGTTGTGGATCAGGAGACTTTTTCATCAGAGTTGCGGAAACGTTGTTGGTAGTCTCTCAACATTTGTTGTAGCACGTCTCTCATCTTCATTGATAGTGTGGAGGATGTGTGAGCATGAGGTATGGATTGACCCGATTCAGCTGGAAATAGGAGCCATCAACGCCATCTTTATATGTGTCCCTGAAATAAAACAGTTAGCAATAAAGATAGAGAACGAATATGGCTTTGTCATTCGTTCTGCGAGGACAGACTACCCTCCGGTTTTGTGAAAACCGACCTGTGATCAGGTAGAGTCTCTTTTAAAGAAGACTCTCCTTGACAGGAATTTCCAGCTTGTAGTAATGAATTTTCCAAAGAATCCACTTCGGAATCTTCATACTTAGCATGTTCTCATACCGGAACGTCTCAAAGCAGACAGCACGATAGAGTGAATCGGTGAATAAATATTCACGGATTGATGAGAAATTGATTTATAGAAATCACTCGCGTGTCATATGATAAACATTTTTGAGACACGACGAGAGTTTTAAGCTTTGTATCACATTTTCATCAAAAATACTTTTGTTTGAAAGATATTACACAATCAATGTGCTCGAAAGATAGGTTGGTGAGCACATTGAGAGGTTTTGGCAAAAGTATCCGTCAATCCATATCCTGGAACAAGTTTGATTCAAATTTGAATCGCACCATTGTTGCTTTCCAGTTGTCACTTGATCATTGATCCAAGATGGATCTCACATGTCACCTACCAAGAGCTTGAGTGATGTTCGCTCTAGAAGGATTTCCATCTTCATTGTGAATATTTTCATATCACTCGGATGTTCTGGCAATACCACAAGGATAATGCGTAGGACTCTAAATATTTTATCTTATTTTCCACATTGTGTGAAACAATAAGCATATTTGTAAGTGTGTCCTAACGAGATTTATGGATGATCTCTTTGGCTCTAGACTCGATAGTGCGTTTTGATCCGCTCCTGGAGACTGGGGAGGCGTCTCCTGTTTTAGGTATCAACATAACTCGCAATGAGCGGTCGATACATTGCACAGGGTTCCCCGTGAGATTGAAACAAGCTCTTTTAAGAGAACTTGAGTGGTTGGGAAGTTTTAGTGCAGTGCGTCACTGGGTCCATGACGTCTTGTCTTCAATACCGGTGTTACCTTAGTAACCGCCGGTAGATTATAAATTGAACCCGGTTTCTGCCCTAAGGTTGAATATATGGAGGGCTATTTCTTTTCACCCTTTCTCATTTCATTTCTTTTTCATTCTTCAACCCCTTCAGTGCTTACCGAGACTTCATCACTAGGACCTTGTTGGGTTTGTTCCAGTCCTAGCTCTATCTCAGTCCGCACTCTTCCCTTTCTCACTTTACTCATTTTTTCAATCATTCCTAAGGACTTCTAATCTATCTATGGATTGTCCCTGGGAAGATCCTTCCGGTTCTGGTGGATCATGGGAATTCATACCTAACCTTAACCAACCTTATAACTCCATGCATAAAGATAAATGGTCGGTCATTGGTATAACTTCCACAAACGCCGTTTGCTCCCCCTCAATATGTGCATCGATATTCGAAAGTGTTTAGCACATATGCGGGAGCCTTTTATGAGTCTTAAAGATCACATTTGATTATCAGATTTCATATTTAAATCACATTCTCTCCCCCGATCAACAATTTCAAATCTTTCGAGATTTTTGATCTCAATTGATTTAAATAATTTAGAAAGCGTTTTTGGGAGAGAAATGCGGTCAAGTTTAATATTTTCTGATAAAAGGAACTTTTTCTTGCTCCCCCTCAAACTGTTAGGGAGGTTGTTATGTGTCAGATTTGAAGAGTTTGCAAAAGATTCGAAGTTTTAATGAAAACTCTTTGAAAAAATTTACTCATTCTGACACATAACCGTCACAAATCGGATTGTTGTTTTTGTTTTGTACAAAGTGTGGGGAGTTTTGTTGATACATAAAATTTTGAGAAATCACTCTCCCCCTCAATCAATGACGGATGTTAAAGCATAAATATTTTCATAAACTATTTAACGTCATTGATTGAGTGAAAATTTATCAACCTTTTGAGTTCAATTTGATTTTCATTCAAAATTTCATGGTACCACCAAGTTTTGCACAAACACTTTCCGGAAAAATCATAGAAAGGAAAGTATTTGGCGATAAAAAGAAGACTTCTCTTCTTTATCAAGAAATAATGCACTGAAACGTACATTAGATCGAGGGTGCATGAATATAAAGTAATTCACGCTCGGATGAACGGCACCCTTTGTTAGGAACAACCGTCTTTTTGGCGACGTGTTTTCCTTAATTTTGAAAACCGGGTTGCTATCTGAAGACTTCTCTTCTTGTCGATATCCTTTTGCCACGAGCCTAGCTTTGTTTTCAGAACATCTCCATGCTCATCAAGTTTGACCTTGAATATCCATTTGAGAGCAATGATCATAGCACACTCGGGAGGTGGTACTAGTTCCCAGACGTCCAGTCGGTCAAATTCATGAATCTCGTCCACCATAGCAGTGAACCATGAGTGTTTAGACATTGCATCCTTGACGCTTTTTGGTTCAGCTTTAGAGAGAACAGAATTGAAGAAACACCATAATGCGTCAGTTGCAAGTTGCTTGCGGGTTGATACTGGACGTGAAGGGTTCCCAATGATGTTGTCAATAGGATGATCATTGGTCCATTTTCGAAGGTATTCATGGGGTTGAGAATGTGGAACTGAGGTAGCCGTGTTAGATTCATCAGAGGATGTTGCTTCATTTGATGGTTCAGGGGCAAAGATGTTAACAAATGGCTCATTATCAGGTGGAGCAAAAGGATTAGCTTCAGATGAATTATCTACATTTGCCGCTCGATGTGCAAGTGAAGGTTGGACATTGGACGTGCTGACCGATTGACTGATGGCGGGGGCTTCAGAATCCCATGACAATGAAGTGGATGGACCGTTATGGTCATCTTGATCATTCACCACCCCATCTGGTGGTTGAACCACTGTAGCTTCGGGAGCATTCATCTGTTGAGGCTCAAAGTATTCATCAAACATTGGGTCAAACAATTTCTTCCAATCTTCACTCGTAGGGGGTACAAAAGGAGCAGCAGGAATGGGATTCTGTACAAGCCTGGAACTAATTGGTCCAGGGGACAAAAGGTTAGGTACGGGTCCAGAACTTGATTGTCCAGGAACCGGGTGCTCAGTCAGCTCATCGAAAGTAACGTGGATTGTTTCCATTATATCTCTGGTACGTTTGTTGTAGATTCGGTACCCCTTTCGCTCTGGAGCATAGCCAACGAAGAAACCAATGTCGGCCTTGGCCTTGAGTTACCCAAGGTCTTCACTGTCATTTGTAGGATAGCACAGTGCACCAAAAACTCGAAGAAACGAAAGGTCGGGTTTTCTGCCATGGACCAGTTCATAGGGAGTTTTGCAGTGGAGAGGATGTATCAAGGATCGGTTCTGAGTGTAACATGCGGTGGCAATTGCCTCAGCCCAAAGAAATAGAGGAGCTTTGGAAAAGATGAGCATAGTCCTTGCAGCTTCAACTAAGGTGCGATTGCGTCTTTCTACAACTCCATTTTGTTGAGGAGTTCTTGGTATGCTCTTTTGATGACTAATCCCGACACCTTCATAAAATAGAGTAAGTTGTCTGTTCACAAATTCTGTTCCATTATCAGTACGAACGACTCTAACTGTTTTATTGAGACGGACTTGCAACATCTTGATGAGTTTGATGATGGTTTCAGGAGTTTCATCTTTTGATCGTAGAAACTTCACCCATGTGAATCGAGAGTGATCATCAACAATAACCAGCACATATTTCTTTCCATTGATACTTTGAATCCTCATTGGTCCACAAAGATCCATATGAAGGGTATGAAGAACTTCCATGATTGAATTGACGGTTTTGGGTTTATGGGTATGCTTTTTGCTTTTGCCCATTTGACAGGCGGAACACAGATGATCTTTTTCATACTTGAGTCTGGGCAAGCCTCGAACAAGATCCTTCCGTGTAAGTTCATTGATGGTACCGAAGTTCAAATGGTTTAAACGTCGATGCCACAACCATGACTTGTTCTTGGATGCTTTAGAGAGCAGACAAATTGGAGAGGACCGTAGCATATCTTCGATGGAGATGGTGTAAAGATTAGTGCCCCGACTCCCCTTGAGAAGATCAACACCATCTAATTCTCTAACAAAACAGGTGTGCTTTCTGAAGGCGACTTCGAGATCTGAGTCACAGAATTGACCAACAGAAAATAGATTGTGCCCTAGACCTTCCACGTAGTAGACTTTGGATATGACACTGTCTCCAAAGACATAATCACCATAACCCATTATAGACCCAAAATGGTCATTCCCAAACCTAACCGTACCAATAAATTTTTCCACGAAATTCTTGAGCCTTGAGCGATCACCAGTCATATGTTTTGAGCAGCCTGAGTCCAAATACCAAAGGACGATTTGTACGACCTGCATTTGAAACCAGACAATCGTGGATAACTGAAAAAGCTGGAGCCCCACACACAATTGGGGTCCGTTTGGTTAGAACACACAAATATTGGATTATCATAAGTAACAGGTATCTCACTGAGGTGTTCACATTTTGATGTACTAGAACTAGAGGTGGTATCTATTGCTTCTATAGGAAATAGTCTACCAGTAGGTCTCCACTTCCTAATAGGCATATCTCTAGAGTTAGTAGTCCTAGTTACTGGGCACATTTTCCTCGGAGTGAATTTCCTTCCAGTTGGTCTCCATTGATAACCAACATTAGTGAACACTTTTCCTGTTTTATTCCAGACTTGTTTTGCTCGTTTAACACTAGAAACATTCATATCTGGTGATCGTATAATAGATTTAAGAAAAGGCACAGCACATGCATCATGATCACCATAAAATAAGCATTTGTTACATGTCTTACAAATAGCATCAGAATTCGAATTAATTACATCATTGTTCACACAAATGTTTGAAATAACTCAATTCCTTTCACTAAGCAACACTTTATTGTTCCTAGATGATTCTTCTACTTCCTTCATAAGTGAGCTCTTAGCCGGCAAAGTCCTATCATTCTTTGTATTGCTCTTAGGCTGTGACTTGCTAGCATTAGATACACCTTTTACTCCTGTAGAAGCAATGATGGGAACATTAGTCTGATTAGTTGCTACTTGTTTACTGGTGATCAAGATGGAGGATTGAGGCATGATTTGGGGAAAGTCAACTGTGACATGCTTGTTGCCACTGAGAGGGTGCAATGCAGTTGTCCTATCCGACTTGGTATCATTCTTGGGGCATGATCCTATGGCATATTCTAACAATTCCTGGGCCCTATTAGTGAGAAAGCACGCACCAATAATACCATCATCAAGTGGTTTAGCAATCCTCTCATCTTCAATGGTTTCTCTAAGTATGGCCAGACAATCCTTAAGATTTCTAAGATAGTTATTATGAACTAACTTATTGTTCCTAAGGGGAAGAGAAACATTCACAGCATCGCACGCATATTTATTACAAGCAGGTATCTTGGACATTGCATGATCACATGAAACAACGGGCATTTTACCCTTTACCATGGTCTTTAGATTCTCAATTTCATTTAACAAAGAAGTGACTTTCTCATTGTTTTGGTCACGTGTTGTTTTGATTGACTCAAACAATTCTTTATAACGTTGTTTAGCGTTGGACATTTCAGCACGAAGCCACTCATTTTCATGTTGTAATTCATTGATAATGCCCTGTTTTTGAAAATTTTGAGAATCCATAGACTTCTGGTAATTGGTATTGATCACATCGCTTCTGTTCGATTTTAGTTGTGCAATTTGGACCTTCAACTTCCGAATCGTGTTAGAGTGAGCTTGAATTACTTCATCCTTTTTGGCTAATTCAAAACATGTATCAAATTCAGGAACATCCGAAGATATCTTGGCATTTGATATTTTTATACTTTCTTCTAGATGTTGATATTTTAATTGTAGGTTCAAATTATCAACTTCTAGTTTTGAGAAATTCCTGACCATGTTATCATGATCATCGTTTTGAATTTTTTTAATAAGTTTGTAATTCTCCCCCTCAAGCTCAATCACACGATTTTGGAAGACATTCAGAGTAACTGACATTTCATGAAATTGTCGAGCAGATAGCGCAGAGTCGGTAACAGTATAAAACACATATTTAGCAATGCAATTAGCAATCAAATTATCATTCATGATGAGAATGTTTTTCCTGTCAATTTCACTGTGTTTGAGATCAATAGCAAGTTGGTTACCCTCACTTTCCACTTCATTAAAAACCTTTTTCATTTGACTCACATCATCATTAATGGTGTTTTTAAGTCCCTCAAAATGTTCTTTTAGAAGTTTAAAAAATGGCATAACTTCAGTTAGGTAACACTGTTTTGTTTGCTCAAAACCCCTTTCCTCTTCTGTAATCCCTGTAGGTGTAATTCTTATTTTACAGGTTTTCTCAAAGTCATTGAACAATTGACCAAGCACATACAGCCCAATTAGAGTATTACATTGTGTGGGAAGAGTGAGAAGGACAAGGTGCCTGGGTGTGTTCAGGGGATAGGCAGTTGGGTGAGCAATTCTAAACATAGTGCGTGTGTTGCCTACAACTCTTTCAGCTTGCAATTTCTCAATGTCAATATTCCAAAACACTTTTTCAGGACAAATTCTCTTTTGAGGAACAAAAATTGCAGTGTGATTGTCATTGGCATAATCATAGTGAAACACGAGATTCTTAGCAATGCATTTAGGATCCTTTAACCGTTCAGCAAGTTTTGCCCTAGTTCTATCCTCTGCCTCATTGATGTGGTCATAGGATCGAGTATCAGGAGGTGCATGGTTAGGTTCAAGCATAGTTTTTGCATCATATAATGCAGGTTGTGCACCTAGACCTATTTTAAGGAATCTTGCTTTGGGTTTGGAGGTATCATGTTCACTAAATTCATCACTTAACTTCCTGTGGTTTTCCAACATTTGAGCAGATTGAATGGTTTGGCCCTGTGTGTACAACTTATCTTCCAATTTATTTTTTAACGTTTTTAATTTTGAGAAGTCATTTAGAAGTTTAGTTTCTTTATCCTTGAATTCTTGTTTGATTGTAGTCAAACCTTTTTGAACCTCAAGTTTTTGTTTGACGGTTTGATTCAATTGGCTCTTTAAAGAAACTAGTTCCCTTTTTAATGATTCTTGTTTGGAATTATTTTCAGATATGTAAGTACGCAGTTGCCATTCCATTTTCTGCTCACGTTCATTCAACTCAAACTTAGCACGCTGCTCATAAATGTTTACTTGATCCTTAAGGGCGTTAATTCTAGTGATCAGAGAATCATCAGGGTTGTATATAGAGTGCTCATACATCTCAGGGTTACTAGAATCAATAGACGGCATGTCACTCGGTACAACTTGGGTTCCATTGTCATTCACATACATTTCATATGGGATATTATTGGTATTACCCATATTTGTGATGTCTGTGTTGACAATATTCTTGAGTTGTACATAGCCACATGCCCCCTGTACAGGTGCAGAATCATTCAGATCATGTATAGACGATGTTGGTACCTCAGAGATAGCAGACGTGATGGATGAATCAGGACGCTGTGAAGAGGATGCTGCTGCAGACAGATTAGCCATGAAGATTGTTTGAGCAGTTGGTTCATCATCCACGTCTGAGTCAAATGCATCACACTCTTCAACTTGAAAGATATTTGGATCATTAAGAGCCATGTCCTGAACAGGTTGATCATCCACATCAGCATCAAAGGTGTTCCCATCATTACCAGCCAGAAAGAGCAAAGCTTCTTCATCCAACACAGTCCCATTTTCTTGTGCCTGCATTAGTAGCATCTTGTCTTTGAAGTACTCAGAGTTTTGGGGACGTTTGGGGAGAGTACAATTCCTAGCAATGTGGCCCAACCCTCCGCAGTTGTAGCATTTCGGTTGCTTAGCTTGTGCTTGAAGAGCATTCCCAACTCTGTACTGCCCATTCTCTCTACCAGCATTTCTTTGGTTGAAGTTCTGTCTTCCCTGCACATTCTGCACCACTACCCGACCATCTTCAATGACTGCCTGATTACGTGGATTAGATGAGATTCTGAGCTGGTTGTTAGTAGATGGGAGTGCAGCCCTGAACTGTTGGACCAGTAAAGACACTTGGTTGGAGAGATTATCAATCATCATGTCAGTGTGAGAATACCCAGAATCAAGTTGAGTATTCAATGCAGATGGTGAGGGAGTTGATGATTGACTAATGGTTGGGGTAGACCTGGAGGATGATTGTGATGGTTGAACTTGATCTTTAAAGGTTTGATTAGGTTGTTGAACATTGGAGACAAAAGCAAGAGATTCATTTGTTGCAGACGGATTGAGCTTTTCTCGCATTAGCCGATCGTAAGCTGCATGTTTCTCATGTTGCTGGAGATACGCGTACAGCTGTTCATGATTGGTATGCCTGAGACCCTTGTTGAGCTTCACAGCCGTGACAAACCTATCCCATTCCGGTGCCATGTTGTTCACGAATTTTGAATTGAGCTGTATGTTGGGCATTGTCATCTTGATAGCTCTCATGTCATTGACCAGCTTGTGAAATCTGACGTAATAGTCAGTGATGCTTTCACCTGTATTCATTTTGAAATGCTCAAATTCATCGTATAGCTGTGACTCACGATCTTCTTTAGTTAACTCAGACCCTGCAAGAAGCATTTTGACATTATCCCAGACCGCCTTTGCTTCAGTGTTGAAGTTGATCAGTTTGTAGACATCTTTGGGAAGGCCTTGAATGATGATATTAGATGCTCTGATGTCTGCATCATAGCGTTTCTTTTCTTCTTCAGACAACTCATTGTAAGTGCGAGGTCTATCAGGACCAAACACGGCCGGTGATTGATCAGTTGCTTCTGAAATCGTGTCTCTAGTAGTACCCACTTGAAAGGGTCCCTCATCAATGGATTTCAGAATGTTAACCCCATTATCTTTACCTAGACAGTACAGCCGTATCCTTTGAGCCCATGATTCATAGTCAGTTCTGTCCAACATCGGAGGTCGGGTGTCAGACCCCGCAGCTTGAATGTCATCGGAAGAAGTCGACATCACAAATAAGTTAACCACAACTTAACCACAATAAAAACCAACCGCAACTTAACCACAACTTGACCAAACCGCAGAACACAATCCAACCGCAGTATGAGCTAACCGCAACCAGAGCAAACCGCAGGCCAAAGATACTAACCGCAGAGTACTAACCGTAAGTTATACCAAACCGCAACAAAATCCAGTCGCAATATGAACTAACCGCAACCTACACGAACCGCAGACCAATAATACTAACCGCAAGACACTAACTAACCGCAGAAAAAGTTAACCGCAATCCATTCGAACACAAGACACTTAACCGCAATGAGTTAACCGCAACACACTTAACCGCAGAGAATCTAACCGCAGTACTTAGAACCAAACGCAAAATATTTAACCGCAGAACCTAGACGCAATACGCAAGCTGAGGAAGACTTAACCGCAGAATCTAACCGCAGAGACAAAAGTCCAAAACTGTCACTTTCGTTGCGTTTTGTTTGTATTCCCGAAATAGTAAACGCAGAAAGTTAATCGCAGCTCGCAGGACTTAACCGCAACTAAGAAATGAGCCAGAGGACTTAACCGCAACTAAGAAAAACGCCTAAAATCAATTCCAAACTTCAAATAGCTTGATGATATAGTAACACACTCTCCACTACAGTGTTCCACAAACACTAATGAACATAAAAGGACCTCACAAACATGTATAACAACACTAGAGGGATAGAACCAATATGTTTTCCAAGAAAAGTGACACCAAACTCTCAAAACCACTCAAAACATCATCAAATTCGATTCTACAAGGCCCTAAGATGAAACCTTGGCTCTTGATACCAATTGTAGAATACTAATTAAGTTGGAAACATGATTAAGTGGTGGTGAGTTAGGCGTAGAAATGGAAGAAGGGAGGAGAGGAGAGAAAGAGAGGAACCTTGAAAGAAAAAGGAAATGATTAGATTGAAAATGTATGAAAGGTCCAACCCTCTCCACATGTGGAGAGGGGTATTTATAGTTACAATATAACGCCCACTCCCGGGCTGTGGATCAGGCATACAGTGGGTAAAGACCCGTTCCTTCTTCCACGGTGTTACTTAATCTAATACTAAATAACTAATAAACTAACTAACTACGAGCTAACTTAATGCTATTACAATCATTAGGTGACCGAGACTTTTACAGGAATATTTGTATTCCTAACATATGTACCAAAAAGAGTGCAAAAAATAGTCTTGGTTTTACTTATATAAAAACATAATGAATTGAAATGTGTTTTGCTGATATTTGTACCAAAAAGGGACCGCAAAAAACACAGTCAGGGTTTTGCTTATACAAAAAATGCATTCATTGTTTTGCTGATGCAAATTCAGTCAAGGTTTTGCTGATAAGGACTAAAATTGCAGTCATGATTTTGTTGGTATTAGCTAATGAAATGATTGGACATTGTTGTTCGATGAGAATCTTAGTCTCATTCTTTACACTATTTTTTTCTCCTCTTCCCTACACATTGACCAACCAACCCTTCACATATTTTTTATATAATAGCATTAGCATAAGCTCATTTTCATCTCACATTTGTAACAAAACCTACAAGTCTACAACTGAAAAGATGAGTTCCAACAAGAAACTAGGTAATCAACAATGTCTGTTGGGAATTCTGTAAAGTAAGAATTCTGCTGCTGTTTCTGCTGAAGGTTCCTGCTGAAGAGTTGGTTTCTGCTGAAGCAGTGTATCTGCTGCAGACTAGTTTCAGCATTATTAGTTTCTGCGGATATAGTATTTCCGTATTTTATGTAATGTAGTTTGGATATGCATGAGTTTATTTAGGAAGTGATAATGCATATCTTTTAGAAGTTTTAGAATATACGTTTCTTGTGAAACGATTTAGGGTTCCTTGTGTATAAAAGGAACACACGATTATGTATTGAATAACTTTTAGAGAACACTCTTATTATTATTAAAAGATCCATAGAGGATCAAGAGTTCTTAGTATCAAGCTTGTGTTTTGTTTCCGCTTTATAAATACAAGTTGCAGAGATTGTCTATTAGTGTGTTATTGATTACAGTGACATCACTAACGATTCTAGAGTGCTCAAGAAGATCTATCAAGGTCTTACAAGTTTCAACAAGTGGTATCAGAGCCTCGAGAGAGTCTCTGTCATACTAAGAAACACAAATCTTACACCTTAAGAATCCAAACAAATCTACAAACATGCCTGGATCTGATGATGATGTTGATACAACCCATAACATTAACACCACTTCTCTTCAACAACTCAACCTCTCCAACAGTAATGCTAAGTTTCCATACTTGAAGAATGCTGATGAATATCATCTGTGGTCCATGAAGATGCAGAACTGGATCACTAACATAGATTGGAATCTATGGGAGATTGTCAAAAAGGGGAGTAGTCTGAAGAAGCATGTTACTGATGCCGATGGAGTTGTTACTATTGTAGGTCCCAAAACTGCTGAAGAGATTCTGGCAGTGCAAAGGGAGAGTAAAGTAAGAACAATTCTGCTCCAAGCTATTCCAGATGACCACATGGGTGACTTCCACTTTATGGAGGATGCCAAGGACATTTGGATGGCTATAAAAGCAATATTTGGTGGGAATGATGAATCAAGAAGGTTGCAGAAGTCTATGCTGAAGCAAAAGTTCCAAGAATTTCAGATATCTGAAGAAGAGGGAATTCATAAGGGATATGACAGGTTTCATCGGATCTTAAGTCAACTTAATCAGTTGAAGGCAAGACCTGACAACGAGGACTGCAATGCTAAGTTTTTGAGATCTTTGCCACCATCTTGGTTGCAAGTCAGTATTGCTCTCAAAACAAAGGGTGGATTGGACTTAATGTCTTTTGATGACCTTTATAACAAGCTCAAATCTCTTGAGCCGGATGTTAGAAGTCCCATACATCCATCCACTCATTCTGCATTTATTGGGGCATCTACCAAATCTGTGCAACAAACTTCAAGCTCTTATACATCAGGAGCATCTTCTCAAACCAATACTCAGTCTGCTCCTAAATCAAAATCCAGTAGTGTGTTGGAGGATATTATTCATTCATTTGTGGTTGAATATGAACATCAGCAGTTTCTTGCTTATGAGGATTTTGAACAGGTAGATCCATTGGAAATGGAGGAGATGCACTTGAAATGGGAGCTTGCAATGATCTCCATGAACATTAAGAGGTTTGAAGCCAAGTCTGGAAGGAAGTTTGGTTTTAATGGAAGAGAGGCAACAAGGTTTGATAGAAGGAAGGTTAAATGCTACACTTGTGGTCAAGTGGGACATTTTTCAAGAGAATGCAAGGAGAGAAAGGCTGGAGATGAAGTAAGATATGGCTCTTATCCAGTGGAAGCAGGGAATTCCAAGGCTGTACCTCCAAAGGCTATGGTGACTCTGGATCACCAAATTGATTGGGCTGACCATGAACCTGCTATAAAGGAAGCTTCTACTTCTTCACAAGTGAATCTACTGGCATACTCACCTTCAGAAGACAAGAAGGAGCAAGTCTCCTTGATGGGAATCTCTCAGGTACACAACTGTGTGTTTGGATGTAGTGTAAGATACAATGAGCTTAAACAAGAATTTGATGAATTGAAACCAAAATACAATGAGTGTTATGTTGAATTAGAGTCATATAAAATGGCTTTAAAAACTGTAGAGAAACAGAAAGTCTGGTTTCAAAAGAATCAAGTTAAGTATGATGAAAAAATAAGAGTTCTAGAAAGTGATTTAGAAGTTGCTAAGATAGACTTAAAACGTACTGAAAAAGAAAAAGTCTGATCTAGACAAGGAAAAACAAGCATTACAAGTTAAGTTAGACAAAGAGATAGCTAGAAATAAACAATGGTTAATATCAGGTGATAATCTAGCTAGGGAACTTTATGGTAGTCAGGCTGTGAACTCTAAAATAGGTTTGGGATTTCAAAAATATGTTGGTTTAGAGGCTAAGAATGACCTGGGTAAATCCACACCTGCAGGTTTAGCTAACTTTGTCAAAGAAGGTAACTTACATGCTGTCCTTGGACCTATAAGAGGGGAACATATGCCTATTGACCTATCTATACCTAGTGACTTTGATGGATCACACCATCTCTATGGCAAAAAGTCAACTGACTTGCCAGACCCTATTATGAAATCTACTGACTTTGTCTCATGTTGTGACAGTGACAAGTCTTCTGATGAAGGGTCTACCTCATTTGCTAGCTGTGATTCAAGTGAGAAGTCTGACCTGCCCAAGACCATTCCCAAGACCACACCAAAGACTTCACCCAAGACTCCCCACAAGCCTTCTAGAGTTGCTGCTGATAACAAGACAGTTTCTACTGAAGACTTGTTTTTAAATTCTTTGCACAATAATACTTTTGGTTATGTTAAAAACAATTCTGTTGATCATGGTGATTTGAATACTTTTTCATGTTATGGAACTTCTTTTGGTTTAAATAAATCTTCTAAAAAGAAGAAGTGTTTTGTGTGTGGAAGTAAATATCACTTGATTAAGGATTGTACATTTAATGAGCAAAGAATGGGTGAATGTGTTAGTCAAAGGAAACCTAGGCAAATGTGGAAGAATGTTAGTGAAATACCCTTTTTTGTTCCACATCTGCAGAAACCCAATTCTGCTGAATCACATTCTTCATGGAGAAGAACCAGTACTAGACAATATGTTCGACCCACTAGTTCTTTCTTTTCTAATGGTTATTGGCCTAATCACTTTGACTCAATGTATTATGGTGGTGGGAAATGGAATACTGCTGTGAAGCCCTCAGCAGGTTGTTCTTGGACAAAGAAGGGACCCAATATGCATTACAGGCCCAAGAACAATAGTGGATCTAAAACATCTACATGGCCTATCACTAATGATCCACAAGGCAGGCTCAAGTCAGCAATGACTTGAGTCTCCAATGTGTACTAATTTTGTATACTTTTTGTTGTTGTTGAAGGAACATCCTTTGAAAAGTACAGAAGTAGGTATTGTTGATAGTGGTTGTTCTAGAAGTATGTCAGGGAACAAGGACAAGATGCATGACTTTGAGCCCATAGAAGGAGGAGGTACTGTAACCTTTGGTGGTGGAGATGGCAAAATTACAGGGAAAGGAACAATTAAGACACCCTTGTTAGATTTTGAAAATGTTTATTATGTGAAGGAACTGGAGCATTTCAATCTATTCTCTGTATCACAAATTTGTGACACTAAGAATAAAGTTTTCTTCTCTAAAGATGAGTGTCTTGTACTTTCCAAGGACTTCAAACTCCCAGAAGACACAACTGTATTGCTGAGAGTTCCTAGAACCTTCAACTTATACACATTCAATCTGAATGATGTCAAGCCAGAAGGTGATCTAACATGTTTGGTAGCCAAAGATTCCCTGGATGAATCTAATAAATGGCATAGGAGAATGGCACATGTGAATTACAAGACTATCAACAAGTTGTCCAAACTTGGTCTTGTTAAGGGCCTTCCTTCTAAACTCTTCACCAATGAACACAATTGTATTGCTTGCAACAAGGGAAAACAACACAGAGCCTCTTACCAAGCAGTCAAAGCTGTGAGCACCATTTCAGAACCACTTCAGCTGTTGCACATGGATCTCTTTGGTCCAATTCCTATTAGAAGTATTGATCACAAGTACTTCTGCCTGGTTATCACAGATGATTATAGCAGGTTTTGCTGGGTATTCTTTCTAAAAACTAAAGATGAAACAACTCCAATTTTGAAAGAATTCATTATCTTAGTTGAAAACCAGCTAAATAAAAAGGTTAAAGGAATTAGGTGTGACAATGGTACAGAATTCAAAAATGTTGTATTCATAGAATTCTGTAAGTCTAAGGGGATTAGAAGGGACTATAGTACTCCAAGAACCCCACAACAAAATGGGGTTGCTGAAAGGAAAAATAGAACCCTCATTGAGGCAGCAAGATCAATGCTTGCAGACTCCAAATTACCCACAATATTTTGGACTGAAGCAGTAAGTACTGCTTGCTATGTCTTGAACAGGGTATCCATCACTAGACACCATGTCAAGACACCTTATGAACTTCTCACTGGGAAAGTTCCAGACATACATTACCTTAAGCCTTTTGGATGCAAAGTGACCATTTTAAATACTGCTGATATACTGGGTAAGTTTGATGGGAAAGCTGATGAGGGATATATAGTTGGTTATTCAGCTCATAGCAAGGCCTATAGGGTTTATAATCTTAATGCCAAAAGGATAGAAGAGACCCTTAATCTAAGATTTCTTGAAGATCAGCCTAATATTCAGGGACAAGGCCATTCTTGGTATTTTGACCTAGATTATTTGACTGACTATTTGTAAGTTATCAAATAATTATATCTTATATGGTTCTTGTGTTTAGATGGAATTAAAGAAAGAAAGAAAGAATAGTAGATGAGAGTTTAGAGAGAGGAAGAGAGTTGGGTGATTTCTAGAGAGAGAGAGAGTTGAGAGAAGATAGAAAAATGTTAGATTGAAAGAAAAGCACCAACCCTCTCCACATGTGGAGAGGGGTATATATAGTTTTCTACAAACGCCTACACCCGGGCTGTGGATCAGGCATACAGTGGGTGAAGACCCGTCCTTCTTCCACGGTGTTACTTAAACTACTACTAACTAACTAATATATAAACTAACTACGAGCTAACTTAATGCTATTACAATAATCAGGTGACCGAGACTTTTATAGGAATATTTGTATTCCTAACAATCTCCCCCTAAGCGAGGTCACCTTTGAAATTAAGCTCTTTGGTCTTTAAGCATTCATTCGTCTCTGTAGCTCGTAGGATCTGATTCTTCACTTTACTTCACACTTTGTACTTCAAGCAGCGAACTTGTGATTTGGATTCCTTTGTGATGAGTGATCTTTGAGCTTCTTTGAGATCATCAGCCATAGTAAATCTCCAAGCTCATCCTAAGTAGTATCGCCTTCATGTGATGTAGTGACTTTAGGACCATCATGCTCACACCCTTCTAGATCAGGAGACTTTACTTTAGAGTTGTGGATCAGGAGACTTTTTCATCAGAGTTGCGGAAACGTTGTTGGTAGTCTCTCAACATTTGTTGTAGCAAGTCTCTCATCGTCATTGATAGTGTGGAGGATGTGTGAGCATGAGGTATGGATTGACCCGATTCAGCTGGAAAAAGGAGCCATCAACACCATCTTTATATGTGCCCCTGAAATAAAACAGTTAGCAATAAAGATAGAGAACGAATATGGCTTTGTCATTCATTCTGCGAGGACAGACTACCCTCCGGTTTTGTGAAAACCGACCTGTGATCAGGTAGAGTCTCTTTTAAAGAAGACTCTCCTTGACAGGAATTTCCAGCTTGTAGTAATGAATTTTCCAAAGAATCCACTTCGGAATCTTCATACTTAGCATGTTCTCATACCGGAACGTCTCAAAGCAGACAACACGATAGAGTGAATCGGTGAATAGATATTCACGGATTTATGAGAAATTCATTTATAGAAATCACTCGCGTGTCATATAATAATCATTTTTGAGACACGACGAGAGTTTTAAGCCTTGAATCAAATTTCCATCAAAAATACTTTTGGTTGAAAGGTTATACACAATTAATGTGCTCGAAAATTAGTTTGTGAGCACATTGAAAGGTTTTTGCAAAAGTATCCGTCAATCCATATCCTGGAACAAGTTTAATTCAATTTTGAATCGCACCATTGTTGCTTTCCAGTTGTCACTTGATCATTGATCCAAGATGGATCTCACATGTCACCTACCAAGAGCTTGAGTGATGTTCGCTCTAGATGGATTTCCATCTTCATTGTGAATATTTTTATATCACTCAGATGTTCTGGCAATACCACAAGGATAATGCGTAGGACTCTAAATATTTTATCTTATTTTCCACATTGTGTGAAACAATAAGCATATTTGGAATTGTGTCCTATCGAGATTTTTGGATGATCTCATGGCTCTAGACTCAATAGTGCATTTTGGTCCGCTCCTGGAGACTGGGGAGGTGTCTCCTGTTTTAGGTATCAACATAGCTCGCAATGAGCGGTCGATACATTGCACAGGGTTCCCCGTGAGAATGAAACAAGCTCTTTTAAGAGAACTTGAGTGGTTGGGAAGTTTAGTGCAGTGCGTCACTGGGTCCATGACGTCTTGTCTTCAATTCTAGTGTTACTTTAGTAGCCACTAGTAGATTATGAATTGAACCCGGTTTCTGCCCTAAGGTTGAATATTTGGAGGGCTATTTTTTTTTCACCCTTTCTCATTTCATTTCTTTTTCATTCTTCAACCCCTTCAGTGCTTACTGAGACTTCACCACTAGAACCTTGTTGGGTTTGTTCCAGTCCTAGCTCTATCTCAGTCCGCACTCTTCCCTTTCTCACTTTTCTCCTTTTTTCAATCATTCCTAAGGACTTCTAATCTATCTATGGATTGTCCCTAGGAAGATCCTTCCGGTTCTGGGGAATCATGGGAACTCATACCTAACCTTAACCATCCTTATAACTCCATGCATAAAGATAAATGGTCGGTCTTTGGTATAACTTCCGCAAACGCCATTGCTCCCCCTCAATATGTGCATCGATATACGAAAGATTTTAGCACATATGTGGGAGCCTATTATTGAGTACAAAAGATCACTTTTGATTATCAGATTTCATATTTAAATCACATTCTCTCCCCCGATCAAAAATTTCAAATCATTCGAGATTTTTGATCTCTATTGATTTAAATAATTTTAGAAAACTTTTGGGCGAGAAATGCGGTTAATTTTTTAATGTTTTCTGATAAAAGGAACTTTTTCTTGCTCCCCCTCAAACTGTGAGGGAGGTTGTTATGTGTCAGAGTTGAAGAGTTTGCAAAAGATTCGAAGTTTTAGTGAAAATTCTTTGAAAATTTACTCATTCTGACACATAACCATCACAAATCTTGCTTTTGTATTGTACAAAGTGGGGAGTTTTGATGATACATAAATTTTTTGAAAATCATTCTCCCCCTCAATCAATGACAGATGTTTAAAACATAAATATGTTATGTCATTGATTGAGTGAAAAATTTTATCAAAGATTTAGATTCAATTTGATTTTCATTCAAAATCTCATGGTACCACCAAGTTTTGCACAAATATTCTCCGGAAAAATCATGGAAGGGAAAGTATTTGGCGATAAAAAGAAGACTTCTCTTCTTTATCAAGAAATAATGCACTGAAACGTACATTAGATCGAGGGTGCATGAATATAAAGTAATTCACGCTCGGATGAACGGCACCCTTTACTAGGAACAACCGTCTTTTTGGCGACGTGTTTTCCTCATTTTTGAAAACCGGGTTGCTATCTGAAGTAATAGCAAGCCATATTTTTTAAGTCCGGGTTGTAGCCTGAAATGACTACAAGCCATTTGACAGAAAAATTTTGGGGTGCGACATGTTTTAGAAAGCATTATTAAAACATAAAAGAACTCTTGCTCAAGCATATGTATGACTCCGTGTCATTGTTGAATGACATTTCTAAAGTCGTACATAATATTGATTACACAAGAGACATGTCGCGAGAAGAATCTTTTTGGATTTTTTTTGAGGTTTTTCAAATTTTTATGATTTTGTTGATTTTATAATTTTCTATTTTCTTTTTGGTTTTTTTAAAATATGTACAAAGGATATTATGCAGTTTAAGAGGATGTCGACATGAATACCGAAAAGAGGATATCGGTCTGCACGTAGTAGAAGTTAGTAGTCAACATCTCTTAAACTTTCTCCACCAAAGCGTTCGAGGCTCCTGAATTGTCGTCTGAACTTGAGCCTTCTCAATGTGAAGCTTTGATAGCTTAGCAACGTATCATCTCACGCTTGACTAGTTCTTCTCAACTTTCTTCCCTGCTGAAGGCTGAAGTAGTGTGTACCAAAAGTATCCAGAGACCACTTCCCCCTAAGTAGTAGAAATGATGCAATCAGTCTCATTATATGAAGCTCAGAAACCCGAAGTACACACACAATCCATTGTGTACGTCTTTTGTCATCAGAAACTGTTTCTTACATCACTTCCCCCACGTAGTAGGAATAACACACCAAAAGAACGAGTTAAAACACTGATTTTCTCTGCGGTTATGACATTTGTCTTCCCAGAATAACTTCAATTAAGATGAAGTATAAAGCTCATCATGTGTACTCGTTGTGCGTTCCGATGTATGTCTCCTTCTCCCTTGCTGGTTTTGATACCTCAGAATCAGCAACACATTTTATGCACATATTCTTGAAATCTTGTGAGAAGAACAAAATTAGCTTAAATGTATCCTGTGAGAATCAACTTGCTGAAGAGCAATGTGAGCACATCTAATTAGGTATTAACTTAGACTTATCACTCTCCCCTAATTAGTGCTCTCCCCCAATCCTGACAACCTTTCTGATGAACACCCACAATAGAAGGAAGAATTTGGACGAACACCCATAATATGAAGAGGTCTTTTGATAACCAAATACATGCCGTATTTAGTCTTCTAATCACATAGCGGAGAATGTAGAGAAGACAGTAGACACGACCTACTTCAAGATTGCCCAATATGAAGAGGTCTTTTGATAACCAAATACATGCCGTCTTTAGTCTTCTAATCACATAGCGGAGAATGTAGAGAAGACAGTAGACACGACCTACTTCAAGATTGCCCAATATGGAGGAACAGAATACCAACCATCTTCATCTCACCAAATGCCTTCCAGTAACCTTACATATAACCCATCAGCCCGCAGCGCACACATGAGATGATAACACCCAACCGAGAATAAAGAATAGACTGACGACTCGACCTTCTTCAGTCTTTAGTATAACACCAAAGTAACAAGTTGAACCACTGATCATCTATAGAATGTATCCATCCTTGGATATTAAGCCCTGATCACGTAGACCTGTTGTGCGTCCTTGATGTACACATTCTCTCTCCCCTGATGGTTACGATTAATCATACCATGACGTAACAGTGAAACGTTAATACCAAGGTGACAAGTTGAACCACTGATCATCTCTGAGGCTTTTCAACACCGGAATACACGATTAAGCCCGATCACGTGAACCTTTTGTGCGTCCTTGGTGTACACATTTCTCTCCCTCATGATGGTTACGATTAATCGGAATCATCATCATTATGTGTACATGTAGCCTGATGACGTATACATGAAGCATTGACTAGAAACCCTTTGTTACTGATTGAATCAGCCCGTGAGACGATGTCGATTAGCATTCCATGACCATGTTCTTCAACACCTTGATAGAGAGGAAGAAGTAGTGTTGGAGAACCATGGTTTGTACAACTCCTGAACTGACGTATTCAGGAGTCGTATGACCATTTCTCAATCATCATCAACATGTAGATTAATATTCACCCTTTCCCCCCCTCAAAAATTGCATATGCCAGCCAACTGCAATTTTTGATGATTGAACTAGTGAATATGAATACCATCAACGGTAGGAAGCTCCACTTGACGGTTCTTGAGGACTGACATGTTGTTTATTCACCCTTCCCCCCCCCCCCCCCTCAAAAATTGCATATGCCTGTCGAATGCAAGTTTTGGTTGAATAAGTGGATAATAGAATACTCCAATATGCACCGATCCACTTGAAAACAGAATAAGCACGGAAAGAGCATGAACTTGTTGATGAGAATGGCCATAAGTAAGAAGATTCCTCTTCTTTTGAAGATAAAGTGCACTCAAGCATACACTTTTCTTTTCTTAGATGAACGGGGCCTGAAGTGATGTCAGCAGACGCCATTATGATGAAGTTGAGGACCGAGGCTTGAACTGATGTGTTCAAACGTCATAGCCGTTGAGGAACGAGGCCTGAACTGAAGTATTCAGACGTCATAATGCACATACATCAGCACCGACATTCTAGAACTCCTGAAGCTGGGGAAATGATTGCTTTAGGTCTCCAGACTTTGAGTTTTCTCATATAGTGAATGGTTGATGTACCTGCAACTGAGTAAGGACTACCTGCACTAACATCACAAACTTGATTGCACATATATAGGTTAGTGACAACAGTATCCAAACCCTTGGGGGTTTCATGGTCAACCATGGCATTGCCATCAGTAAGCACCTTTCCGGTAGGTATCCACTTAAGTCCAATGTCCTTAAAAATTCTACCAGTTGGAATCCACTTATAGCAAGGTCTAGGATTACTAAGCTTCTTATGCATAGTGGAAGGCTTAACGATATTCCTAGACTTAACAGGTTGAACCTTAACATTGTACCTCAATATCCTACGAGGGATCATACAAGGTTGAGAACCTAAGATTCCATCCTTATGAAGTAGTGCCCTTTTCCTAGCCTTTTCTAGATCATAGTTCTTGTGCAGGTCATTTATAACATAAGTGTTTAGAGCCTTAGTGCTAGGTTTCGACACTGTTTTCGAACTAATCCTAGAGGAGCTGAGTGTAGGAGTAACTACTTGTTGAGGCTTAGAAGAACTAGAAGCAATAATCTTGGGCCAATAATGTGTAGTGACTGGTTTTGTCAAAACTTGTTCCGCATCACCTTGGGAGGCAAACCGTGTTTTTGAAAATTTTGGTCTCTCAGATCTAAACGCAGTCAATTGTCTAACAACTGATTGGTTTCTATTCGATTGAAAAACTGGTTTCCCCAAGATTGATGGTTTTGCAAACTTAGTGTTCACACTATTCCCTGTTGCTTTTCTTAGCTCGTTCTTTAATGCTGTTATTGTGAAACCCTTTTCCTGAACTTGAGCTTTGAGTTCATCAATTTTTGCAATCAAAGACGTTGTTTGTTCAACAGTTTTAGTATTCGTTTCTTTGATTGAATCACACAGTTCATTGCAATGAATTTTCAAAGACTCATTTTCATCACGTAATTTAGCCACATTATGTTCCAATTCAATAACATTGCAGTCATGTTTAGCTTTAACTTCATTACACATATCACATAACTCAGTAATACATTTTTTTAGGTTGTTGATTGTCAAGTTCTTGGTTTCTAGCTGAGCTTTCAGATCATTAATCAAAAAGAATTCGCGGAAATCAGGAAGTTCTGGATCTTTACATGGTTGGTTAGTTTGAAAACTTTCTTCCTTTTGTTGCATTGCGATTTCAAGTGAAATACAATGTTTTTCAAATTGTAAGAATCTCTTTGAAAGTTCATTAAACGTTTCTTTATCAACCATATCATTTGATTTAAAAGACTCAGCTGTAAACAAAGAACTTGACTCATCATCACGTTCAGCATCCTGATTACTTTCTCCCCCTTTATGATTCATATTTGTTAAATCAGAAATGGTATTGCTATCAGTCTTTTTCAACAAATATGTGTCATAACTGGGCATAACTTGATCAGTATGCAGTCGTTCATCAAAAAGCACATTATGATGTACAGTTAGGGGTACCTCAGCACATGACACTTGTTCTTTTATTGGTCTGAAATATGCATCCATGTCATGTGTGATAGGAGTTACTGAACTGCTGGTAGTGTCAAGCTTTACTGTCTCAGATCCTTTGCATATCGTGACAACTGACCCAACATTCGATGCATTACCCGAATCACCAGTACCCTCACATGATTCCACCCGAGATGCCTTCACCTTGTCGTCATGCATCTGTTCGTGCTGTGCTTTTTCTTCAATGAACATCTTCACATTACCCATGAGTTGGAGTAGTGTGTCTCTGAACGTGTCAACCTCAATACCCGTGTGATCAGCAAAGCACTTTTTCGTCATCTCACTATAATGGTCATACTCCAGAGTGAATTTCGAATCAAAGAACACTTGGAGTTGTTTGTTGATCATACAAAGGGCAGCCATGGATCCCATTTTGGAAAATTCTCCTTTGTCAAGTTGTTGTTGAAGTTGATCTAAGTTAAGAATCATTGTGCATGTGAAAGTCTGAACATCTTGACCAAAGAGTGTTACAAATGCGCGTTCGAATCCCATCTTGAATCCATTTCCCTCTAAAAGTACTGAGAGATGTGAATGAAGTTGTCGAAAGCATTCTGTGCAGTTTCTTTCTGCGTTATCAAGCAACTTAAGTGGCTGATGAAGTTCTCTCTCAGATCTGACGGAGTCTGAAGTAGTAGACATGATGCAAACTAGCACGGGATTTTACAATTCTATGATTTAAACTGAGAAATCGATTCTTTCGCGGGATTTTACAAAATCAAGAAAAAACCGTGAGACACCGAAGAATAGAGTTGAACATGTACTGAGAACTGTTGAATCAGTACTATGACTAGTGATTGTATGTTAAACGTGAGTCTTGTTAGATTGAAATCCTAATGAACCCCGACTTTCTATCTAATAAACTCGAGAATATCTCAACCCACCAATAATTCACAATCCCGGATTCGTGAAGCTCACTCAAACCGTTTTCCAAGATTTATCGCAACAATTTAGCACCAATAGTAATACTTAAAACCATAAAAGAAAACAAAGCACACGTCCCTTGTAAACTAGTAGTAATAAACTGCTTGTCCCTCAAACAAACGGCCCAAAAGAATTAGTGCAAGCCCAAAATTCGTAAGTAACAAATGAGCCCAGTTTGATGATCCAATAGGGTTTGAAGAAAAATTAAGAGTCAGTTAAAGCCCAAATAAATACCATTACCCCTAATAACTCGTCCCTTATCACAAACCTAATCCTCTCAAAAATAATACGCAGTCACCAAACTTATCATCAATCAGACTCCAAGAAAAATCGTCCCTTGTGATACAACTGGTCCGAACACCAACAACAAACAAAGTTGATCGAGATTACTTACTTGAGTAACCAACAGGAGATTCGAACACGGTAGGTCTTAATTATGTTTCTTGTTTTTGTTTTTGTTCAAACCGAATGAAAGGAAGGAATGATGACTAAGTTGTTATTGTTCCACCTTAATTATCTTCGGATGTTATCAATGAGGATAAACCTCAACACGATCAATGATGAAGTTATCTTTTGCTCGAATCAGTGAGTACCTAGAGGAAATAAATCAGATTGTTGTTTAGATTAATTTCCTTTTCATAATTTACGTTTAGCGTTTTACTTTTGAACCGAATGAAAAGGTTGAATGAAAACACAAGTTGTTAATTTTCTTTTCTTGAGATGGACGGAAATTCACTGAAGTTAAGACTTCAATAAGGATCGATGATGGTTAATCTCTTGTGAGTTTGTCTAAGGACGAATCTTGGATTGCACAAAGAGATGCCTGAGATCGTTTGGTTTCGTTTGCTGGTTATAGTTTGAGTCTTGGTTTAAATGAAAAAAAGATTAACAGTTGATGGCTGTGGGAATGGGATGATGACGATTAGTGTGTTGTTGAATTAGATTATGTCCCGATTAGTTGTTGAAAGTCCATCCTCTTCACGCTCTTTAATTACCCAGCTTATGTCAAAAGATAAACTCTACACTTGAAAGGTAATCGCAAATATGAAGTAAACGCAAGGAAGCAAAAGATAGCCGCTAAATGCTATAGAGTTAACCGCAATAATCTGCTAACCGCTGGACGGGACTTAATCGCAAGTTTGGAGAGTGAGCAACTCGCAATTACTAAAAAAAATAATCGCAATAACAACTTGATAAAGTGAGCAACTCGCAATTAAAAAAATAATCGCAACAACCACTTGATAATATGCATCCGAGATAAAAGCAACACATATGCAGCCAAACTAGTCACTGTCACTTGTTTGTTATTACTCACTTTATGGACAATAATTCCCAAAAGATGCTCAACCAGTACAATATACGCAACCAGGAACAGCAAAGAAAACTAATCGCAAGTAAGAAGCAATGGTAACCGCAATCAAGAACAAGCCACCAAAACAAACATACGAACACACCTAATGGCTAAAAAATAAGAACACCCAATGGCTCAAACATGAAAGAACAAGAGTATTACGAATCAATCCACAAACAAAGTAAAATTAATGAATTTCCTAAGAAACCATTCGAACTAAATACCAAAAACAAGAACCAAGCTACAAGCTAGTCCCTAAGATGAAACCTTGGCTCTGATACCAATTGTAAGTTATCAAATAATTATATCTTATATGGTTCTTGTGTTTAGATGGAATTAAAGAAAGAAAGAAAGAATAGTAGATGAGAGTTTAGAGAGAGGAAGAGAGTTGGGTGATTTCTAGAGAGAGAGAGAGAGTTGAGAGAAGATAGAAAAATGTTAGATTGAAAGAAAAGCACCAACCCTCTCCACATGTGGAGAGGGGTATATATAGTTTTCTACAAACGCCCACACCCGGGCTGTGGATCAGGCATACAGTGGGTGAAGACCCGTCCTTCTTCCACGGTGTTACTTAAACTACTACTAACTAACTAATATATAAACTAACTACGAGCTAACTTAATGCTATTACAATAATCAGGTGACCGAGACTTTTATAGGAATATTTGTATTCCTAACACTATTTAGGTTATACTAGGCATGCTTCTAATCCTAATGCAGGTACCAAAGATCCAAACTCTAACCCTGCAGGTTCCATGAATGATGATTCACACTATGAATCTGAGCCAGAAGAGAATACTTTTGTTGTACCATCTTTTCCACCTAACCATTTTGTAGGAAATCACTCTGCTGCTGAACAAGATGATGAGTCACATTATGCAGAAGATCTTGCAAGACTGCAGAAGCAAGAACATGCTGGTACTAAGGAAGCTCAGAAACTCCATGAAAAGGTTACACAAGAGACTGAAGCTATCCTACATCAATCAGCACAAGCAGTCAGTGGAAACAAGGATACTGCTGATGATTCTGCTGAAGGCACACCTATTCCCACTGATAAGGTCACAGATGCTGATTCTACTGATGCCCACTCTCCTATCTCTACTGAAGTCTCTGCAGACTTTGATAAGCCCTTTACAAGATTTCCAAGTCCTTCTGATCTTGGGAATTATCAGCCAAAGCCTGGCTTGTTTCACTCAGCTTCTTATGATACTGAGTTTCGGCCTACAGTTCACAACCTTGATGCCAAAATTGATGTTCCACCTACAGCTACAAGAAGGATTCATAATGCTCATCCCCTATCAAAGATTATTGGAGATCCTAAAGACCCTGTTAGAACTAGAAGCACTGTAAAGAATACAAAATATGGTGAAGTTGCTTTCATCTCTTATGTCTACAATCAAAAGAGGAACAATCACACAGACTTCAAACATTGTCTGTTTGCATGCTTTCTTTCTCAGATAGAACCAACTAGTGTTCCTCAAGCACTGGCTAATTCAAGTTGGCTTGAGGCAATGCAAGAAGAGATGCTGCAATTTAAGAATCAGCAGGTTTGGATTTTGGTTCCTCTTCCTGATGGTAAATATGCCATTGGGACAAAATGGATTCTGAAGAATAAAAGAGAGGCAAGGGGTATTGTGGAGAAGAACAAAGTAAGACTAGTGGCTCTAGGGTATAGACAAGAGGAAGGCATTGACTATGATGAAGTCTTTGCACCAGTGGCCAGAGTTGAAGCAATAAGGATATTTTTGGCCTATGCCTCTTACATGGGCTTTATGGTTTATCAGATGGATGTTAAAGGTGCTTTCTTATATGGTGAAATTGAAGAGGAAGTATATGTGACTCAACCCAAGGGATTTGAAGACCCTGATCATCCTGAGTATGTGTACAAGGTTGTCAAAGCTCTCTATGGACTTCATCAAGCTCCCAGAGCTTGGTATGCTAGACTTTCCACATTTCTGCTGAAGAATGGCTACAGAAGAGGTGCCATTGACAAGACTCTATTCCTAAAGAAAGATTCCAGGGATATTATTCTTGTGCAAGTGTATGTGGATGATATTATCTTTGGTTCAACCAAAGAAGCATGGTGTAGAGAGTTTGAAGATCTGATGAAGGGAGAATTTCAGATGAGTGTCATGGGTGAACTCACTTTCTTTTTGGGTTTACAGGTTCAGCAGAAACCTGATGGTATTTTTATACATCAGGAGAAATATGTAAAAGATATGTTGTCCAAGTTTGCAATGGAGAATGTCAGGACTGCAACTACTCCATATGAGGCTCCTAAACCAAAGAACAATCTTGATCCTGATCTCCCTGTGAATGTTCATTTATACAGGTCAATGATTGGTTCTTTGATGTATTTGACTGCCTCAAGACCTGATATTACATTTGCTGTGAGTGCATGTTCAAGGCACCAAGTCACTCCACTTACTTCTCACATGAATGCTGTCAAAAAGATTTTTAAGTACCTAAAAGGCCAACCAAAATTAGGTCTTTGGTATCCCAAAGAGTCTCCATTTAAGCTAGCAGCTTATAGTGACAGTGACTATGCTGGTGCCAATTTGGATAGAAGATCCACAACTGGAGGTTGCCAATTCCTTGGACGAAGACTGATTTCTTGGCAATGCAAGAAACAGACCATTGTTGCTACCTCTACTACTGAAGCAGAGTATGTTGCTGCTGCCAATTGTTGTGGACAGGTTCTATGGATTCAGAATCAATTACTGGATTATGGGTATAACTTCATGAATACTACCATTTTCATTGACAATCAAAGTACCATTTGTATTGTTAAAAATCCAGTTTTTCATAATAGAACCAAACATATTGAAATCAGACACCACTTTATAAGGGATGCTTATGAGAAACATTTGGTTAAAGTGGTAAAAATTCACACAGATGAGAATGTGGCAGATTTGTTAACCAAAGCATTTGATGGACCAAGGTTTCAATATTTGGTGGTCCATATTGGAATGCTTAACCCTTAACTGCAAAGTTTAAGGGGAGGCATAAGCCTCAGGGGAGGCATATGCCTCAGGGGAGGATAATGAGTGTAAAACTTTGTAAATTTGTATAAGTTGTATAATTTTTGTGTTTTAACACTAACCCACTAACAGTTTTGCAAGTTGTTTGGTGTATTTGCTTGTTTTATGTCTGTTTTACAAGTTGTTCTGAGAATGTTAGTTTCATGTTAAAGTCACCAAGTGCTGAAGTCAAAGGAATGAGGTCAAAAGTGCTGAACATGGTTTCTTCTGATGAGTTAATTATGATGAAGGTCTTACACAGTTGATTAATTAAAAAGATCTTTTCATTTATTCAAAGAAACAAGTTGCAGCTTACATTCAAAGTTCCAACTGAATTACAATGACCATTCCTAAACATTTGGCTAATTAAGTACTACTACTAGCTTCTATCACTTATTACAAAATACTTGAGGCTATGACAAGTACAATGATGAAGCTGAAGATGAAAATGAAAAAAGAAGAGAAGGAAGACTGTGAAGATGCTCATGAATCAAAGTCAAGAAAATACTCAAGAACTTTGTTCCATGGCAACATTCCTCAATCATCTACTTCAGCTTCTCCTTTCCCTTACGTATGATCTCAGCCTTCTTGCTCTGTCCAATATGTTCTTGATGTGGAAGACCAGGTCCTGGAGCAGGAAGATCCAACACCAAATTTTGTGATGTTGGAAGAGATGGATCCCTCTTACTTGATCTTGGTTGGGATCTCTCTGGTGTGGAAGGAGGAAGAAAGGTTGGATCTTCATTTTCTTCCTCTGAAGAGTCTTCATCAGAGGTATAGATGAAGGGAGAGACAAGCTCTCTCTCAGTAGGAACGGGTACATTGCTTGGTTCACCCTTCCTATGAGCATTCCATTGTCTTTCTTGTGCATCCCATCGTTTCTCCAGTTCTCTTTCATAATCAGAACCATCAAGATCCCATGGATAGGGTGGTAAATCCTCTTCTGATGATGGAGATGAGGAATTTTGATCTATGGTTTCTGAGTTTGTTGACATGGTTTTGGTGGAGAATTGGGTTTTAATTGGGAAATTAGGGTTTGAAAGATGATTTGGGGTAAATTGGTGACTGAGATGTGATTTGGGGGTGATTAAATAAGCCAAGTTTAGGCGTTACGATAATTAATGCGAGTTGGGTGGCACAGTAAAACCAAGATATTGACTGAAGATATTTTTACTTTTGGTTGATTCTGCTGATGTTGACCATTCTTCAGCAGATTTGACTTTCATTTCTGCTGAAGGGTAAATTCAAAATTGGAAGTTTTTGAACTGCTTGTCAGACCCGGTCAATAATTTGTTCCGATAATTTTGATCACGATTGGGGAACTTCCAAATTTAACTCACTTTGCATATCTCTTCCTAAACAAAATTATTCGATTATCACTACATTTAAACCCATTATTCTCTGAGTAATTCATAACTATTTCACCCAAGTTCATTCAAATGGCTCAACTCGAATTGAGGGGCGACCATAACAAATATGCTATTCTGAGAAAGGCTAAGGGACATGAAAAATTCGATTTAATGGTGGAATTTCTACAAAGGTCAAAGATTCACTATGCTTTGACACACAGTCCCGATCTGGTTTGTGAATCCTTGGTGAAGCAATTTTGGGCATCTGCTACTAAGAGGTCGGATACAGAGATTGTGGCTGAAATTGATGGTGTAGAATATGTGGTGACAGAAGGGTTGATTAGGACAAAGCTTCAGTTGGATGATGAGAATGGTGTATATCATTCCAACACTGCAGAGATTCTTGCTGGGCTAAGAGAAGCTGGATATCAAAGTACTGATACATCCAAGTGGCACAGGAATCAATTTTGTCCTAAGTGGAGGTATTTGGTGCATCTGCTGCTTCAATGTATCAGCAACAAGTGTGGTGGATGGAACCAATTCTCTCTGCAATTGGGTTGTGGTATTGTTTGTCTTTCTAAGGGTCAAACTTATAACTTTTCTAAGTTTATTTTTGATAATATGCTAGAAAATATAGATAAGCAACAACATAAGTTCTTAATGTACCCTAGATTCTTACAAATAATTTTAGACATAACCACTGAAGATAGAACCCATGTACCTATTAAAAGTCTAGGTTCTAAGTTGTTTGCCTCAATGAAAACTAATTATACTGGGGAACATCACCCTATGTTAGAAGCTATGTTGCCACAAGGCAATGCCAATGTAGTTGAGGGTGATGATGCTGGTAATGTGCCTGCTCCTAATAATGCTGATGATGGTAATCCATCATCTTCTGGTGTTCCTGCTGATGGTAATCCTTCAGTGGTAATGGAGGAAGAGCCAGCTAAAACTGCTGAACCATTACCTGATTCTACTGACTTACCACCACCTACCCCTGTCCATATGTCACCTAGTCCTACCATTTCACCTGCTCAGGATGCTCCAGCTAGCAAATTCATGAGTTTGAAGATAACTTTCAGACTCTTGAACCTGAGCTTACTAGACTACCTTCACCCAGTCCTTTGGGAGAGCAAATTAATGAAGACTCTCCTAATGTTGTACATGAGTCTGTTTCTCCTGCTGGGTTCAATGAAGCTCCATATACCACTGAGCAATCTGCTGGTAGAGCAGAGGACCCTATTACTCTCACTTTTGTATATGATTCTCTTACCAGGTACATGAAAATGACTGAAGATCTCCAGAAAGAGCTTTCTGAGACCAAGACTACTCTTGGTAATGAAATTAAAAGTTTGAAAAGCAAGGTTCAAGATTTGGAGGCACAGCTGAGTCATCAGAAGCAAAGTAAGGATGGATTGGATTCTACTGAAGTTGCAAAGGAGGAAAATTTGGATTCTCTTGAGATTCTAGCTGAAGTTGCTAGACAGTCTCATGTTGTTCCTCCTAAAGTTGCTGAAGTACCTCAATCTAAACCAAAGATACTAGTCCACAGAAGAAGAAGTACAAGACAATATTTGGCAAGGAAAGCTGCTGAAACTTCAAAAGTGACTGATGGTGATGATGATGTGCTCATGACTGAAGCTGTAGATATACTTCAGGAGAAACAATCACTAAGTGGTGGTGCTGCTGACAAATCTGCTGATAAAGGGAATACATTAGGAGAAGTATATTTTGTAGCAGGGAAAGAGTATTTGAATTCCCCTGTTCATCATTCATCTGAGAATCAACAAGTTTCTCCTGATAGAGAGGTTCAAGAAGTACATGATGAACCTATGGCAGATGTGAATGTTCCTCATGATGATATTGCTGCAGAAAATGTCTCTCATGATGATTTGTATGAGCTTGTTACAGCTGAAGACAGAGCTGGACAAGAAAAACTATTTCAAGAATGGGAAGATTATAAGAAGAGTGCTAATCTAGCTGAGGAAGAACAAGCCAAGTTTGATGCAGAATTGGATACAGTTACTCAAAGATATGTTTCTACCTTACCCATTGAAAGACAAAGGGAATTGGATGCAGCTGTTCTAGAATTTGATGAGTCAGATTGGCAGCAGATTGGACAACAAATGCTTGATAATCCTGATGTAGCTGCAGATATTATTGGTAAAAGGGTAGAGGAGAAAGACTATTCTTCTGAAATTGTGAAAGTGCTAAAGATGAGGAAGAAGGTAGCAGATGAATTAAAAGCCAAAGCTAAAGGAGAAAAACCTATGACTCAAGCACAGCAAAGGGATTATATGAGAACATATGTGAGGAGTCAAAGCAGTTCATTATTTAATACTGCTTGGTCCAAAACAAGAGTGTGGGGACTTCTATTTGACAAACTAGTTGAGATTTATAACAAAATCAAGGCTAGGAATGACAATGCTGGAATGGGTGCTTCCAAGAATATTCCTCTCCTCAATGCTGATGCTGTTTCATCTGTGAATATTCCTATTGCTGCTGAACAAGTATCTTTACATGATACTTCTGCTGATTTACCACATGTTGCTGCTTCTGTGGATAAAGGTAAAGCAAAAGTGATGACATCAGATCCTCCAACTAGAAAGAGAACTAGGAGACAATTGGAGCAGGAAAGATTGGGTGAAGAGACTGCTAGGAGGTTGACTGAGGAACAAGAAGCTGAACAAAAGGCTGAGCTTGCAAGATTTCATGAACTGAAGGTAAGAGAAGTTGAAATTCAAGCTGCTAGAAACAAACAAATAAGGAAGGCTATGGATGAACAATATGCCTCTGCTGCACTTGAATCTTCTCAAGATTCTACTGATGAATAATTGGATACTCCATCAGTAGAAACTAATGCTGCAGAAGTTGAATCTACTGAAACAGAAGTTCATGATGTTGTTTATGTTCCTGGAAGAAGAGGCAAGAGAATGGCCAAAGTCAGATCTTCACATTCCAAACAAAGTCTTATCAATGTGAATGCTTCTGATGTTTCATTTATAAGGGAAGGATCCTCTGATGATTGGCCTGTGGGAACAAGAGATGTTTTGGTTCATTGGGAGTTAAGTAAAAATGGTCAAGTTAATACCATTTATAGATTGGATAAAACTTTCATATCCTTTACATTTCTTCAACAGGTTCTACATCTTGTGGATCATCAGGATTTGGTAACTCTATATGAGTTAGTCCTTAAGTATTATGCAACTCATACTCCTGAAGGATCTGGATTGTATTTGTTGGGTGATCTTCAAGTATTGTTTGATTCTTCTACTCCCACTGGTGCAAGCTATGATATTTGGAAGAACAATCAGAGATGGAAAGTTCAGAGTTGGAAGTTCTATCCTACGCCTTATGTTCATGTGTTGGAAACTACAAATGGTCTTAGGCTTATCATGGATCTCACCAAAAGATATCCTCTGAAAGTGTCCCTGATGGAGAAAATGCTACAACAAAAGTTGGAGATTCCTCCTGATCCAGCAGGGAATATAAGGTTGTTTGCTGAATCTTTGGTGAAGGTTTTCAAACAAAGGATTAAGACTTCTAGAGCAACATCTGATTAGGGATTTCATGTTGTATATTTGTTTTTATTAAAAAAAAAAAAAAAAAAAAAAAAAAAAAAAAAAAAAAAAAAAAACCTAACATATTGTTGTAGAGTATTTGTATGCAGGTTTGGTTATCAACTTACCTGATGTTGACTATTTCATCATAAAGTTGGCTAGTCCAAAGGGTACAGCTTTGGTAAAGACACATCAAATCTGTTGATAGCTGTAATGGTTTGCTCAAAATCATAGGGTTTTCAACTCACCCATGCTTTATTGCTGAGTAGTTGAAATGGTTGTCAATTGACCATGGATTTTTCCTTTCTGGATTCTGAATAATTGGCTAGCCCACATGTATATGGCTTGTGGTAAAGGCAGTGGAAAACCATATTTGGTAATCAGTTAACCAAGATGATTTTCATCAAAATAATTGGCTAGTCCTGAGCAAACGGCTCCAGGTAAAGACATCTCAAATCCGTTTATAGCTGATGATTTGCTAAAAATCATGTGGTTATCAGTGTACCTTAGAACACTTGGTTACTCCAGTAGTGATGGCTATTGGTAAAGAGACATCAAATCTATTATTTTTAATGATTCACCTCTCACAGGAGTTAACACACCTGGAAGTGATGAGAATAGTATGAAACTAATTTGTTTTGATGTACATTTAGTCATTTGTTGCTGCAAAGAATGGAGCTTTCAAGTATTTGCTGATCATAGAGATTCTGCTGAAGATGATTCTTTGCTGGTGCTATTTTATTACAATCCTCTTGGTATGTTATTTTGAAGATCTATCAAGAATCTTGAACTTAACCAGGTCAAATTCAAGATTAGGGGAGGATTGTTGGGAATTCTGTGAAGTAAGAATTCTGCTGCTGTTTCTGCTGAAGGTTCCTGCTGAAGAGTTGGTTTCTGCTGAAGACTAGTTTCAGCATTATTAGTTTCTGCGGATATAGTATTTCCGTATTTTATGTAATGTAGTTTGGATATGCATGAGTTTATTTAGGAAGTGAGAATGCATATCTTTTAGAAGTTTTAGAATATACGTTTCTTGTGAAACGGTTTAGGGTTCCTTGTGTATAAAAGGAACACACGATTATGTATTGAATAACTTTTAGAGAACACTCTTATTATTATTAAAAGATCCATAGAGGATCAAGAGTTCTTAGTATCAAGGTTGTGTTTTGTTTCCGCTTTATAAATACAAGTTGCAGAGATTGTCTATTAGTGTGTTATTGATTACAGTGACATCACTAACGATTCTAGAGTGCTCAAGAAGATCTATCAAGGTCTTACAAGTTTCAACATTTTTTCATCTCATTTCTCAGATCTTTAACACACCATTCATTTTGTGTGTGTGTGTGTGTATGCAGAAACCATAACCATTTCTAGCAGTGAAAGTTCTGATGCATCATATCCAATGCTATGTGCTGACTATTTTCCAAAGGTTGAACATTCAAGTTCTGATTCTGGCTATGATGAAATGCAATTTTATTAACCAAAAATTGGTTCAAGCTCAAACAAGGTTGATGCTAGCAAGGATCCAACCCCCAAACAGATTGCAAAGCAGGCTTTTACTGATAGGATTAAGGTTCTGACCTTGGCTAATAATGAAATTTGTGATTTACTTGGTATCAAGTCATTTTTTGTCAAAAATCCCACAGATGCAATTGCCATGCCAAAAGGGAAGGGAAAAAAAAGATGGTTTAGTATGTATTGTAACACCCCCAAAATATCGCAGCGGAAGACTGTGTCATTGGGGTGCTACTTCATAATACAAAGTACAAGGTATAGAAAACGACCTCTAAATGAGACGTTTTGAAAAGTTACCATTCGATTAATAAATTCCGAGTTACAAACTTGAGTTCCATAATACAATACATAAGAGTTTTAAGACATATCGAATGGTAAAGATAAAAGCATAAGTCTTCAAAACATGCCAAGCGACTCTATGCTCCACGCAACAGCTATCACCTTACAGACCTGAGACAAACATGCTAAAGTGTCAACACAATGGTTGGTGAGTTCATAGAGTTTGTTTAACAAATAAAGCCTATAGAAAAAGATCACACAGCAAAGGCATCGTAAATCCACTCAATTGCAAGTCCCGCCATAAGAGACTTGTAACCTGTGTGTTCACAACCCACTGCTAATATATATTATGATTAAGACATATGAGTATACGATATGTGTACATGCCAATGCTCAAAGATTAAAGACTACTGGGTGCCATTTCCCAAAGTTATGAGATTACTGGGTGCCATTTCCCAAAGTTATGAGATTACTGGGTGCCATTTCCCAAAGTATAAAAGATTACTGGGTGTCATTTCCCAAAGTATAACTACTAGCCACTAAATAGAATAACGCAATTAAGTATAACACAGTCATGTATGTATGCAATCAAGTATAATACAATCAAGTTTAAATGTTTTGAGTATTTGTACAAGTAAGCAAGTAGTTGAGCATGTATCTCCCCCAAAGAGTTAAAACAAGTATGAAAAGAGTAGGGGCTATGACTCACCTTAAGCTTATGTAATGAGAAGTGATAGTGGTAGTCGAATCGCGAAAGTCTCTAAGAGCAGCCTATAATAGAACGTTGCGACTTAGGTTTGGAGTAACATCTAAGAATATGAAGAATTGCCTATATATGTCTTGCATAATGTTCATGATGTAGTACTTTAGTATATAGTGTAAGTCTTTGAATATAAATGGTTTATGAAACATGTTTAGGTTGTATATCTCTTACTACCGTTCGGGCCGACATAATTCAGAAGTCATGGAGTAAACGTTCGAGGAGCCAGGACACTTTAATTCGTAAATCCACAACTCATCTCGACGGCTTACTTAATGAACTCCTCACATGAGGCTCCCTACTATTGTAGTATTTGATAACATATATATAAGTTTTGATCCGAAAAGTTACATGTCCAATATTTGAATAAACTTAGGAAAGTTTATTTTTACATGAAGATTGTTATTAGGGTAAGTTTCTTAAGTCTTGTATGACAATTACTTGTAAGATCTCATGGTTCTTTAGATGAAGTAGATCCAAATTGTATGTTCAAGTTATCGCTAATTCTTTAGTTCATGTTTTCGCCTAGGTAAGTTTATATGGTCTTTAGTCATGGCTTCGCCGTGACCTTGGTCATTGTTCCATGGTCTTGAGACTCAACCTTGGCTTTAGCCATGGTTGTGGTCTTGGCTTTAGGTCATTAGACCTCTTGGTCTTATTAAACCATAACAATTATATAGTGACTTATATATATATAATAGCTGTTAAGAAACTGAAGAAAATCTCATTCGTTATTGGTTTTCTGGAGACGTGCTCCTGAGTTTTTGAAGAAAACGTGATTCCAGACAACTTTTGTGCTTTAACTTTTTCATGAAACAGACCAGAAGGGCCTATTTTTGCGTGTTTTATATTCTGTCACAGAAAGTATTTGGCAGTTTTGCCGTAAAATTTTGGTAATTTCAAATGGTCATAACTTTTGACTCGGGTACTCGTTTTGGGTGACTCAAATTGCTATGTTTTCCTTGTTAAGTCCTCTTTAACAGTAAGTAAGTGTCCAATATCATAGTTGTACCATTTTGATCAGATTTCACCAAGAAAGTCACTAGTTTACTTGTTTAAATATCATAAGTTAACATATATATATATATATATATATATATATATATATCATAACTTGTTTTACCAATTTTTATATATCATAAACATAATAACAAGACAATATATAGTAAGGATGAAATATAAATAGCATGAAAATGATATTTAGCAAGAAAGTATGTTAGGGTTTTGCTTACAACTTGAGGCTTTCTAAAAGAAAGGTAAGTAACTAGTAAGGTACGGACTTTGATAGACTTAAGCTTCACCCTACTTCACTTCAAGCAATCTTTCTACCCTTGTATTCTTGAAAGAGAGATGATGAAAGTTGAGGTGACTTGAGTAGATTCAAACTCAAGAGAATCACCAAAGTTTATAAGGTTTGGAAGTATTTTGATTACCTAAAACCAAGCTAGGGTTTCTATGTTGTTGAAGCACTTGTATCTTGCATAAAACTAGGATTGAATTAGCTAAGTGTGAAGGTGTTTTGGTGTGTGATATGGGACGTACAAAGGAGGGGAGGGGGGGGGGCTTTTATAGGGTCTTAAGGAGGTTAGTTTCATTGACTTGTCAAACATTGGAGACCAAGTTGTACACATGCATGCAATCTAAGGCCTCCTAGCATGAGATCAAGCCACATATGGGATGACCCCCCCTAAGTCGGTTCACAATACTTGGGGAGGAAGTGTTGGCTTTTGATGGTATTATCCTACTTATGTAGCTAGTTTTGACTCCGTAAATTGCTAACCGTAAGTTGTTAAGTCACGAAACGTAATACCGAGTATCCTAAAAATATGAAACTTGAAAGAATGACTAAAATTTTCAATATACTCCATAATAAAATATAAAATGAGTGGTAGGTTCTATTGGGTTGCTCAAACCCTGCTAAAACTGGAAACACGGGTCTAAAACGCGTAATACGTAAAACGTACGAAAGTTGCGTAAAATTGAGAAAAGTAAAATGTAACTTTTCTAATAGGATAATAATGACTTAAAATGACTTATAATGTCTAGGCTGGGCTCAGTCTAGTGTCGGTTGATATTTAATGTCTTTAAACTTAAAATCGTAAGCCTAAAAATCGAGGAATAATTTATAAAATCAAGGAATGATTTTTGGTCAAAGGAGGAGGGA